>SJYV01044988.1:895621-924336 GCA_006410875.1 Neotragus pygmaeus | reverse complement strand
TTTTTTTTTTTTTGGCAGGGGTGAGGAGGGGGTTTCCTCTTTTTACCTTCTGTTTCTGGGGGTGGGGGGCGGAAGACCTGGCACTGTTCATAGAACAGAAGGCATGATTTAGGGTGTCTCATCTGAGTGGAGAAGTTTTCTAGCTGAATTGATTTAGGCCAATCGTTCACACATGGGGCAGTTCTGGCCCCCAGGAGACACGTGGCTGTGTCTTGAGACATTTTTCGCTGTCCTGACTGGGAAGCGCAGAGGTGCTACCAAGTCTAGTGGGCAGAGCCTAACGATGCAACTAAACACCCTATAATACACAGGACAGCCTCTCACGATCAAACACCATCCAGCCTAAAATGTCCATTTTCCTTTTTTTTTGGCCACACCTCTAGGCCTGCAGGATTTTAGTTTCCTGACCAGGGATCGCACCTGGTCCCTTGGCAGTGTAAGTGCAGAGTCCTAACCACTAGACCAGCAGGGAATTCCCTAAATTGTCAATACTGAAGGGTTTGAGAAATCCTGATATACGTTAAAGTTAGCTGAGGAATTTCATGGGTAAATAGAGTGCATCACATGAAATGCCAGGCTGGATGACTCACAAGCTGGAATCACAACTGCCAGGAGAAATATCAACAACCCGATATGCAGATGATACCACTCTGGCATAAAGTGAAGAGGAGCTAAAGAGCCCCTTGATAAGAGTCAGACAGGACAGTGAAAAAGCTGGCTTGAAACTCAACATTCAAAAAACTAAGATCATGGCATCCATTCCTATCACTTCACGGCAAATAGATGGGGGGAAAAAATGGAAGCAGTGACAGACTTTATTTTCCTGGGCTCCAAAATCACTGCAGATGGTGACTGCAGCCATGAAANCCCTATAATACACAGGACAGCCTCTCACGATCAAACACCATCCAGCCTAAAATGTCCATTTTCCTTTTTTTTTGGCCACACCTCTAGGCCTGCAGGATTTTAGTTTCCTGACCAGGGATCGCACCTGGTCCCTTGGCAGTGTAAGTGCAGAGTCCTAACCACTAGACCAGCAGGGAATTCCCTAAATTGTCAATACTGAAGGGTTTGAGAAATCCTGATATACGTTAAAGTTAGCTGAGGAATTTCATGGGTAAATAGAGTGCATCACATGAAATGCCAGGCTGGATGACTCACAAGCTGGAATCACAACTGCCAGGAGAAATATCAACAACCCGATATGCAGATGATACCACTCTGGCATAAAGTGAAGAGGAGCTAAAGAGCCCCTTGATAAGAGTCAGACAGGACAGTGAAAAAGCTGGCTTGAAACTCAACATTCAAAAAACTAAGATCATGGCATCCATTCCTATCACTTCACGGCAAATAGATGGGGGGAAAAAATGGAAGCAGTGACAGACTTTATTTTCCTGGGCTCCAAAATCACTGCAGATGGTGACTGCAGCCATGAAATTAAAAGATGCTTGTTCTTTGGAAGAAAAGCCATGTCAAATCTAGGCAGTGCATTAAAAAGCAGAGATGTTACTTTGCCTACAAAGGTCCATATAGTCAAAGCTATGGTATTTCTACTAGTCATGTATAGATGTGAGAGTTAGACCATAAAGAAGGCTGAGGCTGAGCACTGAAGAATTGATGCTTTTGAAATGTGGTTCTGGAGAAGACTCTTGAGTCCCCTGGACTGTAAGGAGATCAAACCAGTCAATCAATAAAGGAAATCAGTCCTGAATATTCATCAGAAGGACAGATGCTGAAGCTGAAACTAATACTCTGGCCACCTGATATGAAGAGCTGACTCATTGGAAAAGACTCTGATGCTGAGAAAGATTGAAAAAGATCCCGAGTCAACCCATTAATGAACACAGAGTTAAAGGTTATGCCAGCAGCCAGCAAAATTGAGTTTATTGGGGAGTAACAGAGGGATTCTCTACCAGGGAGACTTCCCTGATGGCTCAGATGGTACAGAATTCGCCTGCAATGCAGTAGACCCAGATGGATTCCTGGGCCGGGAAGATCCCCTGGAGGAGGGCACGGCAACCCACTCCAGTGTTCTTGCTTAAAGAATCCCAAAGGAGAGAGCAGCCTGGCAGGCTACAGTCCATGGGGTCACAGAGTTGGACATGACAGAAGCAACTAAGCACAGCACAGTGCTGATGCTGGGAAAGACTGAGGGCAGGAAGAGAAAGGGACAATGGAGGATGAGATGGTTAGCTAGTATCACCAACTCAGTAAACAGGAATTTGAGCAAACTCTGGAAGATAGCAAAGGACTGAAGAGCCTAGCACACTACAGTCCATAGGGTTGCAGTTGCAAAGAGTTGGACACGACTTAGGGACTGAACAAGATGAAGGACGTGAATATGCTGCATTCCCACATTCCTATTCCTAAACACTGTCTTGATTGAGTACTGAGTCCATCTACATAACTGACCCTGAACAACACAGGGGTTAGGAGTGCTGACCCTCTGTATATTCGAAAATCTGCCTATAATTTATAGTCAGCCCTCCATAAACAGAGTTTCTTCATACAGCAGTTCCTTTGCGTAAGTGGTTCCACATCCGAGGAGTCAACCCACAGCAGATCGTGCAGTACTATAGTATTTACTATTGCAAAACCCCACATATATGTGGACCCACAGTTCAAATCCATGTTGTTCCAGGGTCACCTGTATACAAGTATGTACAGATAGAGCCTCATCTATATGCTGTGCTTCTGAGAATCATTCTAGCAGTGTTTTTCATTTATTTAACAAAGTACATCATTTATGTGAAGAGCTCCTTTTACCCTTTGGACAAATGAGTGGTAGGTTAAAGACAGCACTCCTTGGCCTATATATGCCTTAAAAATTACAGCTTAATGTACAGAAATTATACTCACTTTCTCCAAATAGATTCAAACCCCCAGTTCAACTAGGGTTAAGAAAATTCATAACTATCACTGTTAGACAACGACATCCATAAATTTTTACCAGCAATAGTTAATCTTCTCAAAAGGACAACCCTTGTGAAGTACATGATGGCAAGTGTAATTTATTTTCTCATACATTGAGTTTGTTCTAAAATAATCTGAAGTGTCATTATACAAATGTAAAGTTTGGTTGATCCTCTGTTCTTTTAAATAATCCAAGATTTCATTTAGAGCCACAACCTCTACCTAACAGGTTAAAAGTGTTAGGTTTACTTCAATTACTATCTTGCAAAGTTCTGGTTTTCAAGGATTAGACAAGCCTTAAGCAAAGTTTCAGCTTTTGTTTCATGAAAGTCACAATTACACAATCATCTGAAATGGCTTTCTATGAGTTAAGATATTTAAGAGAACTGATGTGCTGATGAAGGCAGAGACTACGGACATGCAGCTACCAGCTGAGGACCACCAGAAGCAGGAAGAGATGAAGATGCTTCCCTCGCGAGAGCAAGTCCCAGCCACCACCCTGACTTCTGGCCTCAAGCCTGTGCAACAAGAAGTTTCTATTGTTTCTGTCACTATCTACAGCAGCTTAGGAAATCAGTGTAGATTTTGCTACTTCTTAGGTTACATGATATTCTTAAATCTAGCATTGTTACTGGTCATCCTAGTTTGCTCTAGTGGAAAGGAGATATTAAAATACAGTGAAAGAGTTAATTCATGATTCACCTTCATTGGGGCTAATATTTGGAAAATAATTCCACTTAACCACATAGAAAACAAAACTAGGAAATTCAGATACTTTCAAAAATAAGTTCTTCGATGTTTTATCATATTTGATAGCAGCTTTTTTATTGGTTACAAAACCTAAGCCCATATACAAAATTAGGAACACATTTAGATGCCTCTTTTGAAAGAACGTTTTAGTCTTTTTTAACTGAGTTTAAAAAAAATAAAAACAATGCAAATTTTCAACACTGTTTTGAAAACGTAAAAGTGCAGCAATATACTTAGTTTCCTTTGTCTACGAAATGGTGCAATTCCAATTCCAAACCGATAGGTCACAACAAACTGGATCAAGCCAATGCACACGGATGTCTGCACTACTTGATGCTAACGTTCACTTATGTTAGTTTGCACTTAAAACACAAGAGGAAATAGGAGTCCGCACAGTAGAGGCCCAATTCAGTCTCCATGTGTGCAAAATTTTAAAGGTAACTGTCAGTAACTATAGGGAGTCCAGAAGGAAGTAAACTGGAAGGGGTATAATTCACAATATCAAGAAGATTTGGACTTTAAGGGTTTCACCGAAGTTTGTGACCTTAATTAGCTTTGACTTTATTACTCCTACTTTTAGTGAACACCACACAGTTTCAAAAATTTAGACCATGGTGTCTGAACAGGATGCAGTTACCATATGAAGCTTTAACTCAAAATTTGGATAAAGAAAAAAAGGCACAATGAACTTCAACTCAATTTTATGTGCACAAGAGTTGAAAAGTCTGAGCCACCTTAAAGAGAAATTGATTCTAAAATTTATAAAACCTATAAATAATCAGAGGCCAAACCACTATATTAAAACAGATTCTCTAGCAAGTAAAAATCTTGCATTTTAAACATACGCTTGTATCCATTTTAGATACAAGACAATACTCACTCTTTAAAGTGGCTCCACCTTGGCAGATACACATATTTGTAATGAATGCACACCTGCTATGTGTTGTTTATCAGTGAAAACACCCCCGCTGATTCACAAAGCTCTGATGGCATGTGTCTCATCTTCATCACAGTAAATACACCCCCCTCCCATCGGATAACTAAATTAGTTTAGATTTCCTATCCCTTCACATCAACGCGTTGGGAAATTATACCCAGTAAACAATAGCAACAAAACCATTCCTGTGACAGCACAAACTGTTCAGTTTAAGAAATTTCAAATCCATATTCTTTCATTAATAACTGGGTTGGACAATTTACCAAAAGCAGTGACTTTACACAGTAATAACAGATTTTTCAGAATTACTTGAAGATCATTGCAAATCAGGTTTATGTTAAATAACTGCAGATTATTCCTCTAGGCAGATCCTTGTCTGAATCTTTTTATATGTGAATATGCTTTTAGAGTAGGATCTGAATGAACTTTCCAATACTCAAAGAATGAAGTTTTATGACACTTCTAGATAGTTGCTGGTTTGTTGCCAACCACATTATCAAAAGCACTGGTTACTAAGTAAAAAATATTTTAAGACTAAATTACAGTAAACATGAAAGCTCCACAGTTTAAACCCAATATAAATCAACCATATCCAATTATCAATTTAAAATGAAAAATATTAACTCCTGAAAGCTGAAAGCAAGATTTTCTTTTTTAATATCACCAATGGGTACTTTAGACCTTTGTGTTTTTTGGTTTTATTTATTTTTCTTTATGGTCAGGGATTCTTGCTTTCAACTTAAACAGAAGTTCAAGTCCGTAACAGGTTGCAGCTCAGGTAAAATACCATGCACAGCATTTGATTACTTCAAAACAGCAGGAACACACAGGCTGAAGTGAGTGGTCAAATAGGGCTTGCTGTTCTCAAAAATTAGGTATAATGGTGAAAGCGTTACCATCCATAGCTAAAGTCTTTCCTCCAACCCTGGCTTCTGAGGCAGATAATAAACACATCAATTACTGGTAGATGAAGCACAGTTTTTTTAAACTTATCTGTTTAATCAATAACCAAGTTTCTTTTTTTTTAAGTTACTTTTTGTTTGTGTCAGTTTCACCAATGAAAATCATTTGGCTTGTACTTTTAAAATCTATTCTTCCACATAAAGAATATGAAAATATGTTTGTGGAGGACAATGATGGAGGCTCAGATCAGACTGCACCTCTTTAAAGTCTTCCAATGCGTGTATGTGTCATACCAAAGTGTCTTGATCCACAGCGCACCATTTTCCAAAGGAGTATCAAGTGGGCAGCTGACATGCCACCACTACGGAATATTCTAAACTGGAGATTGCAGATGTCAGCGTGTGGCACCAGGGAACAGGGGAAAATAGGGTAGTCAAGATTGTTAAGGAGAATTCTAAAACAGTTTAGGAAATCATGCATATGCATTTACAGTCCATGTGGATAGTGACTTTTGGCAACTGCAAAGTGACTGAGACATGGCTTGCTTTAGAAGCATCAAAACAAAGAGGCATGTATGTTTTGGAGCCTTCGGTAGTTGCTGTTGCTCTTGTCATTTTGGTAGCCGTCTGGTGGTACTTCGTATTCAATGTGGGATAGATGCTGCACTCAACTGAATTTAAAAATTGAATTCTTTTGTTTGAAGGTTGGCCGTTGGGTCAAAGTTGTAAGTACCTCCTTGTGTTGCTTCAGGGATGAGGCTAGGATCTTCATCAATCTACAAGAAGCAAGAAAAAGAATTTTCATTATGTTAAGATACTATACATTACAGTGTAAGCAGAGTTGATTTACTTCTTAGGAAAGAATTCTGTGTGTGTTCTTAATACCTAAAAATATTTTAAGAAAATCTTAAGGCCTCCCTGTGGGCTCAAAGGTAAAGACACCAACTGCCCACCAATGCAAGGGACATGGGTTCTATCCCTGATGTGGGAAGATCCCACCTCTGTGTAGCAACTGAGCCCGTGTGCCACAACTATCGAGCCTGTGCTGCAGAGACCAGGAGCCACAGCCACTGAAGCCCATGTGCCCTAAGCCCTGTGCTCTGCAACAAGAGGAGTCACCGCAACGAGAAGCCCGCACACTGCCACTAGGGAGGAGCCTGCACAGCAACAAAGACCCACACAGACAAAAATAGAGATTCCGCAGTTTAAAACTGGACATTTAAAAACTGCCCCATTCTTAAGTTCCTATATCTGTAGGTTTATTTTACCTATCTGAACATACATCATTTCTATAATTACTGTTTCTTCCCATTTAACAAATTACAAAAGCAAAGGTGACAGAAATACAGTATCAATTTAGTCATGGAAAATTCTTAGTAAACTTACTTTACATATAGATTTTAATGTACATGCAGACACACTATACTTTAATATATACTTACATCATCACCAGAGAAATACTGATCTATGATTTCAAATGCTAATTTATATATGTCTTCATTTTCATGTTGCTGTAAAACTTCAATTTTCTCCAAACCTGATAATTAAAATAATTAAGTAAAATAAAGAAACTGTGCTCATTTAATCATGAAACATCCTAAAGAACTAAAAACACCCTCCCTACCACCCTCCAAAGATGATCGTTTATCTAAATAACAGATAAAATCCTGAGTTGTTCTGGTTAGAGAACCAGCACCCCACTAATTTCTTCCTCTTTAGAAGCTCTTGAGGTACCCTGTTCCCTGAGGCAGGCAGTTTAAAAATCACCTAAACACTCCATTTAACAGATGAAGGAGTGTGGCACAGATATAAAGGGGTTTGTTTCAGGTTACATGGCAAGTGAGTGACAGGACTAGAATCAAGATCTCCCCCAGCCTAAGATTCCTTTAGTATAATCATACTGTTGCATACAATAATTTTGAAATCTTTTTATTTTCAAATGTTAAAGATTGACAAAAATTAGTTCCATTATTTTATTTATTCCTATTTTAATTCAGAATTAATTAAAAATTAATTTCTTTAATTGGAGGATAATTCTATTACAGTACTGTGGTTTTTGCCATATACTGACATGAATCAGCCATGGGTACATGTGTCCCCCCACCCTGAAACTCCCCTCCCCCCTCCNGCTATCAGGACAAAAGGAAGGAAGAAGGACTTGGCCTGGAGAGCCTCAGGCTAAATGTCTAACTGTGAAGATTTCCTTGTTGCCTACTTCATCTCATCAAGCAACTCATGAGGATTTGGAGGCAGATTTTTTTTCAACTGAGGCATGTGAACTAGTTGTGACGTGGGATTTAGTTCCCTGACTGGGGATCAAACCTAAGCCCCTGCATTATTTTTTTTCCTAAAAATCAGCCCAAATAAGACATTATAGCATAAGCCCTGCTTTATTTCTTTATCTAGGATGTTGAACTGAAGGAGCAAGTGACAGGAAGGGATTTTGAGTCTAAAATATATGAGAGAGAATCCTAATGTAACAGGATTCAAAATTTTAATTCAGATAGGCAAAGATAACCCCCACCCACCAACAACTGGGAAAAGAAATGACTATCCAATCCAATTAAAAACTTATCCTAACTATATAATATATATAATCCCTTTAGGTAATTAATACTCAATTTTTTTCTGAAAAAAAGAAAAGCTCAATTTGAGTCACCCCCCGTTTTTTTTTCCTTCTTCACTTGCAGCACATGAACTCTTTTAGCTGCAGCATATGGAATCTAGTTTCCTGACCAGGATTCAAACCTGGGCTTCTGCATTGGGAATGTGGAGCTTAGTCACTGGACTACCAGGCAAGTCCCCCTCATCTCCTTTGCTTTTTTTCTGAGCTGATGATTAAGTATCTGGGATAAAGGGTGAGACAGGGAAGCATTGCTATCCTTGGACACAGCTACCTCAGCTCCCATCCTCCTCATGTCCATACCCTTTCTCTGGGACTGTGCTGTCTTTCGATTCTGTTGCTGCTTGTCCACTTATCAATCTGTACCAGTTGTGGCTGGAGGGGTGGTACACACTCTTATCTTTCTGAGAACTTGGAAAAAAGTCCAGTAGGTGGGATAAAGAAAGGGGGGTCCAACCCACCTCAGTCCCTGATGGTACTATAGACCCCTCTGATACCAAGTTGTGATGCTCACATGGGCTCCATCTGGTGGTCTGTTCAGTAGCTCTTTCTATAAAACCATCTGTCTCTGTCTAAGCCATAGCTACTGCCCAACTACACATCAGATTCTCAATCATGTCCAAGTCCTCTCTTTGCCACAGAGAAACCAAGGTGATGTGTACAGCTTAATCTCAGGGCCCCCTCTGCCTGGTAAAACCATGGGTTGGTATGGATGGTCAAGGCTCAGGACTTGAAAAAGGCTTGGGAACATGTCTGACAGCCTTGCTCTCTAGCCAATCAATATGTCTTCTCTCTCCTCTTCTGTTATCTCTCCACCTCCCCTTCTTCTGCCATCAGCCGTGACATCATCTCTCCCCGTGCCTCACCCTTTCTTGTGTCTCTCAGCTCCTCTCAAATCTTAGTAGAGACAGAGAGTATTTTCTCTACACTAAATGAAAACTCTGATCCTTCAGGTTTGGTTATTGAAATGCAAAAGTGTGAAGAAAACAGATGAAAAAAATTTTAGGAGATCATTTTTCAAAAAAAATGTCCTGGCTTATAAGGCACTTTTCCTACTGCATCTGATTTACATGTGAGAAGCAGAATATCTCCTTTTTTTTCTTTTACTCTCAATGTAATAAGTGATTTCCTTTTGTAATAAATTTTAATCTTCCTTCAGCAGATAGATACTTTAGATTTACCTGTGCCAAGTTTATGAGTTCATGTATTTAGAAAGGCAAAAGTGGAAAATATATTAATATTTCCAAGAAGTCAGATGGCATTTCCAGACTTTCCTCTTCTAGCTTTGACCCAAAGAAAGGCAGTATGTTTGGTAAATGGTGGTAATACCAAGGGCAGTGTTTTTTTGCCTTACCCTGCTTCTTGGTAACTGTGTACCCAAGAAGAGGTTGCTCTGTGGGATATCCACACCACTGTGGGTGCTGCCTGATTCCTTTGGGAGGTGAGAGTGGCATGGTCAGACTCACAGAATTCCAGAGCCTCTTTCATTTTCCCTGCAGTGTGGACAGTGNCGCTGCCTTGCATATAGCATCATCGTTACCAGCTTTCTAAATTCTATGTGTATGCATTAATAAGACATCTTAAAAATAAATGAATAGTGAATTAATAGTAGTACAGTATGATGATCTGGCCTTTAATTATGCTTCTACCATAAACTTCTCTGACCATGGACAAGACTCCTTAACATCTCTAGGATATTTTCTTCTTGTTATTAAGAAAACACTTTCTGTCTGAATATTCAGTGATGCTATCACATTTATTTCCACTTATCTTATGCAACATGACTTCAAGAGGAGTAATTGTGTTTCCTAAAAAGCACTGTAAAATTCTAAGAAGGTTATGGAGTGACTTTCACAATCAGATGTTTTCTGGAAAATCTTCCTGGATTACTAACACAGCAAATAAAGAATAGCAGATGATATTAATAGCAATGTATCCTAGCACTTTTCTTTCAAATTAACTGTCTTTAAAGGAACTAATGTTTCAGAGTTCCACAGCTCAACTATTTTTCTTTAATCAACCCTCTTACCTCCACATTCTTCTATTATTTCAGCTATTGTGCTTGCTTCATCACCAGCCATTATCAGAATGTTTTTCAGACCATCTAGAACCACCTGAACAACTTGAGAATCTTTTACTGACAATAAATTACAGAATGGTGGTATTACATTCTGCTGTACAAGGTATTCAACCTAGACAACAAAAGAGAAGAGATACTCTTATTTATATAATTACCTCTTCCTCCAAAGGAATACAGTACAGGGCTTATAAACAATCAAAAACTCCTAAACACAAGAGAGTAGTGTACTTCCCAGTATTAACAATCGTAACATTTTTTTTTCCAGACTCACTTGATCTTTTCTGCCACTTATCGTCAAGTTGCTAATAGCCCAAGCAGCTTCCTTTTGTGTTCCAAAGTCCCCCTGAAGATTTAAAAAGAAATGCTGAAATGAATTTTTTGCTCAAAGTCTTGATTATAACATATTAACAGACATGACGAACTCATAACAATGACTGACCTTGGCAAGCTGATGAATAATCATAGGAATTAATCCAGCATCTATTACAGCTTGAACTTGTTGCTGGTTGCCTGCTGTAATGTTGGAAAGGAACCACACTGCTTCCTATAATTAAATAAAATACAGGGCAACTTTATTTGAAAAATTGTATCTTTAATGTGCTTATGCTCTTATTTTAATGTGGTTTACATATACAATGACAAAATCAGCTCAGTTACAACAAGGCAAATGCATCTAGAAGTGATTAGGCAATACAGTATCTTCCATTTTAAACCTATTAGGAAACTTTTAGGCATAATATCTTGGCCCATTAACCTAGCAGAACCTTCAATAATACAGATGCTTAGGACTGTACCCTAAGCACTGTTTTAGACAATGGTGACATGGCAGTGAACAAAACAGACAATAAATCTTTATGCAAGGACTTTACTTTACATTTTTGCTGCATGAGCTTCTCTCTCAAGAGTGGTCCTCAAACTTTTTTGGCACCAGGGACCAGTTTTGTAGAAGACAACTTTCCCACAGACAGGGGTGGCAAGTGGGATGATTCAAGGGCACTGTATTTATTGAGCACCACCACCTCAGATCAACAGGCAATAAATTCTCATAAGGAGTTCACATCCTAGATCTCTCGCACGCACAGTTCACAGCTGGGTATAAGCTCCAAGAATCTAATGCCGCTACTCTTCTGATAGGAGGTGGAGCTCAGACGCTAAGGAAAGCAATGGGGAGCAGCTGTAAATACAGATGCAGATTTGCTCGCTTGCTCACTGCTCACCTCCTGCTGTGCAGCCCCAATTCCGAACAGGCCAGGGACTGGTACTAGTCCTTGGCCCAGAGGTTGGGGACCCCTGCTCTAAAAGACAAATGACAGAAATAAATAGAAGACAGAATTTCCTAATACTTTGTTAAAACTACTTCTAAGAAAGATGAATTGCTTTACTGTAAAAATACTTATTTGCAAAATATATTAGAACTTAAGTCTCTAACTAGTCCAGGAATGATCTATATGACAAATTTTATTGTAACCTTAGAGGATTTATGTCATGAACAAACAGGTTTCTTTTTTTTTTTACATTCTTTTTTTTAAAATTAATTTATTTTTTAATTTTACTTTACAATACTCTATTGGCTGGTTTATTTCTAAGTTTAGTGTTAAAGTACTATCTTCCTCCTCCTCTACAACTGAAAGATTATAGGAGAGCCCCCACTGGCCTAGTGATTACAATTCAGCACTTTCATCACCACAGCCTGGTTCAATCCCTGGTCAGAGAACTCAGATCCCACAAGCCCTGGCACATGGCCTAAATAATAAATAAATAAAAAGATTGTACACTTTTTTGCCATCCAATTGTGGTGAGATAGTAATAACTGATTAACCGCTGTTTTAGAGTACACGGGTGTTTCACTATACTATTTTTGAAATTTTCTTGTACATTTGAAAAAGTTCAAACTAACGGTTGAGGGGGAAAAAAATCCGAGTTGGTAACTTACACCTCCAATGAACTATGATGTAACCAACATGCAAATAACACAAATACGCAAGGTGGAAAACTTCTGCAACAACTACCTCCTTGCTGAAGCCGAAGATATATCTATCTATAGAAACCCTCTTCCCTTCCCCTATGATACCTTCCCTCAGAGTATACCAGATTCCAGGCCAGAACCTCTCGACCTACTCCTGTCCAGTTCCCTCACTTCTCAGCTTTGCTTTTAGTCACAGAATACTAATACATTCAGCTGTAAAAATCACATATATTTGCCTAGAATTTAAAAGACTCTGGTTTCTTTCCCTTCATTGGAACAAATTGAAAGTGAAAATGTTAGTTGCTCAGTCATGTCCAACTCTGCGATCCCATGGACTGTAGCCCACCAGGCTCCTCTGTCCATGGGATTCTCCAGGCAAGAATCCTGGAGTGGGTAGCCATTCTTCAGAAGATCCCTTCTTCTGGGAATCTTCCCAACCCAGGGATCAAACCCGGGTCTTCTGTATCGCAGATAGACTCTTTATCACCTTAGCCACCAGAGAAGCCCACTGGAACAAAAGCCCACTGGAACAAAGGCACCTACAACACACCTTTCTGTAAAAATCCAACTATCAAATTTTAGTCAAGGAACTATATATGTATAGTTATGACAAAGAAGAAATAAGCAGTTTTGTTAGTTGGAGGGATGGTGGCATATCAGACAGATAAAACTGTATTACACTACATGCAAATCGAAACAAGCAGGCACTACCTTCATAGTACTAGGATGGCTACAATAATAATTAAAAAAAGGAATTGGAGGGACTTTCCTCGTGGTCCAGGGGCTAAGACTCCCTGCCCTCCCAATCAGGGAGCCTGGATTTGATCCCTGGTCAGGGAACTAGATTTCACATGCACGATGAACAATCCCGCATGCTCTAATGAAGACTGAAGATCCCACCTGCTGCAACTAAGACCTGGCCCAGTCAAATACATAAATAAATAATACCTATATAAAACAAGACTAGAACCTTCATAACATTGCTTACAGGAATATGAAACGGTGCAACTGCTGTGGAAAGAAGCCTGACAGTTCTCCAACAAGCTAAACATGCAATTACCATATGAATGGACAATTCTACTCATAAAGATATATACCCAAAGGAACTGAAAGCAAGAACTGAAACCAATGTTCACAGCAGTATTATTATTCATAAGAGCCAAAAGGTAGAAACAATCCAAAAGTGTACATCCACAAATGAATGTATAAACAAAATACGGTATGTAGGTACAATGCAGTATCTATTCAGCAATAAAAAGGAATGAAGTTTTGATACATGCTCCAACATGGATGAATGTTGAAAACATGCAATGTGAAATAAGCTAGACAAGAAGACTAAAGTACTTCAGCACATGTTTAACAGTAAGTCATATGCTTAAAATCTTAAAAAAACAAAAACCAAACAAAACAATTTTAATGATCCTTCAATTTAGGCACTGTAGTTTTACATTCAATCTAATTCTGTAGGAACATTAAATTATGATCTATTTGTTTATAAAAAACACTGGCAAAAAAAGAAAAGATAATAGCCACCCAATGGAAAATTTCACATGTGCTTTCCACCTAGTGGCTACTACTTTGTTGATTACTGCTACTGCTCAATATATTGAAATAAAAACACTGGTTAAAAGGAAAATAATTTTATTCTGTGATGATCATGGCAGCACTTATAGCAGGCAATTAAGAACTGAAAATAACTGCAGAGGTGATCTGAAATTAACCAGAGTGTTCTAAGAGAATCACAAACGAAAAGTAATCGAAACAAGAAGGTGGTTAAAAATGAGATATACAAAGAGAAAGAAGTGCACTGACGGGGCTGTTATATGCCTTACCTTATTTATCTTCTCTTTTGGGTGTGATAAGAGGTTTGGGAAGTGTGACAGGACGTCGCAGTTGAGAACCACCTGGGTCTGCTCATCTGTGCCCGTCACTATGTTGCCAACTGCTCTGAGTGCTGCTGTCTGGGCGGGGATAAAATATTTTCTATAAATTTGTTTATGATGAAACTGAGTCTATGTTTTTTATAATCCTGAGAAAATGTAAAAATGCAAGCCGTGAATGATTGAAACTTACTGCATGCTTACACAAAGCATTTTACAGAACTGAGAAGCAATTCTGAATTTTAAACAACGGTCTTGTGAAAACTGGAATTATACAGGAAAAATTATGTGAAAAACTACTGAGGAAAAGATAAAAATAAAATGTAAAGGTCTGTTTTCTTCATAGCTATTTTTAGCTATTAGTAAACTGGCACCACAGAAAGATTTTAATAAAGGCCTGGAATGGGTACAGATTTCTATCTAAAGTCATTTTGGCAGAAGTGGGATGAACAGATCTATCAGTGATGTGATGAAAGATGAAAGAGAGAGAAAGAGAAAGAAATGCAGTTATCCAGAGAAAAGAAAATAAACATTGAACTAAATGAGTGGTTCTAGATACAAGGAGAAGACAAATGTGGAAGCTATATAGTAAGGACTGAAGGGTTTTGAAATAGAGCAGAGATAAGAGGAGGAATACCAAGGTTCCTAGCTTGGACTATGCTTTCTATTAATAGGGGATATATGAAGAGGAGTGGGTTTGTGGGAGAAGATTGTATGTTCATTTTTGCCTGCTTGAAATAATAATAGAATATTATTGAAGGAGGTTCTTGGTAGTTATGTCTAAGGACTCAAAGACAATTGGCTATATGAGTCTGAAACTCAGCAAAGAATCTGGATGAGATAAAGATTTAGAAATCAACAAAATCAGATTCAGTAAAATAGCAGAAGAAATACTGAAGAAATGTGCATACAGATAGAACTGAAGCCTAGTTGTATAAGTTAACTGGTTATAGCAAGTACAAATTTTATACAAGTAAGAAAATGCTTAATACTTACTTGAACTTTCACTTCCTGGTGGCTCAGAAGGGGCACAAGGAATGGCACAACCCCTGAATCAATAACCATCTGTATCTGCTCATTACCTCCATCTGTCAGGTATGACAGTGCCCAAACAGTGTCGACGAGAATCTGCAGGAAATAAACAAGAATGGCCACTTAATATATTTGTTTGAATGCTTAAGATACATAACACACTTAGGAGATGGTGACATAAAGAGTAATTAAATTTTGTTTTAGCTTGGTAGCAAAAATATCTCCTAAGCTGATACAAGGTAAAACTCTCTCAATGGCTACCTCAGGTCACTCTTCACAAAAGTAAGACACAGAAGTCCGGGCCAACTTCCACATCTATATATTAAGTTCTAGATAAACTTAAAAATAGGCAGAAAAGGAATTCTTCCTGCTCCCTATAAACTGAACCCAATAATCATAAGGAAATACTTTATATATAGAATGAAACCAGTATGCCATGCTGCTTCAAGTCTAGAAAAGCCCCCAAAGATCATTTATCCATGTTAGTAGTTTTCAAACATGTTTAACAATGTAATTTTTCAGACTATTAAACAGATAAATGACTTGGCATTTTAACTTTAGGGAAAAAAAGTTAATTATTTGCAAATCTCTTGAAAAATGTTCCAGCAGAAGAGCACACAGTATAAACCATACACTACAGCCATCTAACTTTGCAAATGATAAACAAAAACCAGGCTCAGGTTTGTTGACTCATTCAAAGTCAGAGAGCTTATAAGCAGTTTTCCTTGGTGTCTTGACAGAGGAATGTAAGCACAGGTCTGATGTCATGTGAAATCCAGAGATGTTTCCTATTATAAGACATTTGTTGCTCTAAAATAAATACTGCCATCTTAATTAAAATCTCTCCATGTATCCTTCAAAAAAGTATACCATTTAATAAAGGCATGTAAAACCACACATAGCACACACCTTCAACATTACTAGGATTCTGAGAATGTTACAAATGTCAAATTACCTGTAAGAAGAGAAAAAACTGAATTCTATCCTTTGTCTGGACCTACTGCCTTAAGCTTATGTGAGACTTTAGAGGAGAGGGGAGTGAAGAGCTTACAGTAACATATCCTTTGCTACTCTACATTAGTGGGACAGAGACCACGTGGCTCAAAAAAGCCTACAATATTTACTATCAGTTCTTTACAGAAAAACCTGCTGACACCCTTACCAGAGGATGAGCTTCTTTCAACTAAGAGATAAGTGAAGAAATAGTTCATTGTAGATCAAAGATGAACACAAATGGGAAGATAAGAGTGGAAGAATACTTTTTAAATGATATACGTTTCAGAAAAATAGAAACATTGCAACTTCAAAAATGAGAGGACAGAAGGTATGCCCGAGAGTTGCATCCATCTACCATCCTACCCCCACAAGGAAGGCCTCCTTACTGGAGGGTGTGAACAGATGCTGTGTGGAGCAGAGCTTATCTACTCCTCAGTCTGGCATTAATAGGTAGCAAGATTTAAATAGAAATCAGAGTCTCATAACAACACCCAAAATGTGGGCTACAGCTTAAAATAACTCATCATATCAAGAACCAGGATCATCTAAACTGCAAAGGGAAAAGGTGGTCAACAGACGCCAATACTGAGATGATGATGTTGGAACTATCTGACAAGAGTTTCAAAGTAACTGTCATAAAAATTCTTCACCAAGCAATTCTGAACACATGTGAAACAAAATATAGAAAATCTCAGCAAATAAAAAGGAGACATAAGGAAGAACCAAATGGATTTTAAAATTAACAAACTCAATAATCAAAATTTAAAACTCATTGGAAGTAGAAGGGAAAGAGAAAAAAAATCAACTAACTCAAAGACAGATCAATATAGATCGTCCATGGCGGGTAGGGGAAAGGGGAAGGTGGCAAAGAATGAAGAGAGCTTTAGGAACTTGTAGGATGATTAACAAAAGACGTTACATTTATGTCAGTAGAGTTTCAGAAAGAGGTGAAGCTGGAAAAGTAGCTGAAGAAATAATGACAGAAAACTTCCCAAATTGGGCAAAAGACACAAACCTAGATTCAAAAATGGGAGAATGAGGTGAGAGAAAAGTGAAACTAGAATAAGCTAGTCACTTATTCTATGGGTAAAGACAGGAGTCAAAAAATACCACTGAAACCTGTCAAACCAGACAGTAAAAAAAAAAAGGCATTATAAAAGGTTTATGTATAAAGGTAACATTGCAAGAAAAACAAACATTCCTAAATACCAAAAGAAATTTTTAAAAGAGAAGAACACTAAGTAGAAAATAAAACACAGAAATTATAACTCAAAGTAACAGAACAGAGTTGAAACCAAACATGAACAGGCTTAACTCATCTGTAACAAGAAAAAGATTTTCAAATTGGATCCTAAAACAAAACCCAATTCTATACTATATACAAGAGACATACCTAAGTCATTCAGAAAGGCTAAAAATAAAGGGACAAACAAAGGCACACCAAGTAAATTATAAGAAAGTTGAGACTACAAGCCTATTAGCTGACCAGTATAATTCATTCCACAAACCATTACAAAGAATAAAGAAGGCTACTTTATAAAGCTAAAAATCCCACAATTTACAATGAAGATATAACTGTTAAAGACATCTGTTTACCAAATAACCCTATAAATATCACTATAAAGGAGAAACTAAAAAGATGTAAAAAATATACTGATGCAAAGAATATAAAGATGCAAAAAAAATATATACTGATGAAAGATTTTTTACACACTGTTGTCAGTATGAGATCAAGTAGACAAAAAAATGAGGATACAGATTTTATAAATATATACTGAAATTCAAACCTTGATAATAGATAATATAACATGCAGATGGGGCACAAAAAAATTAGGTCCAGTAAACATCAATTACATAAAGCAGAAATACTATAAAATTATTACAAGGCAATAAAATTAGATATTAATAAATATGAAATACGGTATGGAAATTTAAGAGTCTTACTCTTAGATTAAAAAATACAAAAAGTTTTCTAGACTATTATAATGAAAATACCATGTATCAGAAGCTATGGGATTTATGTAAATTGGTGTTCAAAGGTAAGTTCACAGCCTTAAAAAGTATACAACAGAGCTTAAAAAGAATGAAAATCGATTCCAAATAAAAAGCTAGAAAAAGAACAGAGTAAACCAAAAGAAAGCAAAAAGAAACAATAAATACAAAAGTAGAAAGAAATGAAGTAAAGAACAGGAGAAACCACAGATCTAATTAAAAAACTGGAATCCTGATTCTTTGAAAAAACTTTGAAAAGTTCTTGTTAACTTAATTAGAGAAAGTGGTGGAGGGAGCACAAATGTACAAAATAAGAAATGATGAAGAAAATAACCCTTGAAACAGTAAATTAAACCCCTCCAAAAAATCTTACAATTATTCTGCATACTTACATGCAAGCAGAGTTGAAAACTGAGAAGAAATGAATAATTTCCTAGGACAACAGCTTACAAAAAACTGACCATAGCAGAGACAAGAGAACTTAAGCCCATTTCAATAGCCAGAGAACATTATCAAGGAACTAATCCCACAAAGTATCCAGACCCAAAAGGCTTCAACGGGAAAAGCTACCAAATCTGCAAAGATCAGACAGACAGACCCCAGGCCGAGCACAGAAAATAAATGAAGAATAATGTTTTTTAAATGTGGTAAAAATATAATATTAATACCTAATGAAGACACCATTAAAAAAGCTGTGGGCCAATATCATACAGGTAAATAGTGATATAAAACTAATGAATAAAATATTAGTGAAAAGGAGCCCATACTACCTTAAGAAAATAAAATATGATAATCAAGTGGAATTACTCAAGGAATGCAAGGATGATTCAATTTTAGGAACATCTATCTATGTCATATTAATAGATTTAAACAGAAAATCATATAATCATCTTCATAGACACTGAAAAATTCCAACACTCATTTCTGAGGTCAACACTCAAAATGGGATTTTATGGACATTTCCTTAACATGATAAAACATCTGTAACTGAGGAATCTAAATTAACAAAAGGAATGGCTGATAAATTTGACTATATAAAAAGAAAAAATCTGCATGGCAAAATATATCAAAGACAAAGGACAAATTAGGAAAATATTTGAAATATATATCAAAAGTAGAGAGCTAACATCCTTAAAACATAAAGAGCTCTTATAAGCTAAGAAAAAGAGACCAAAAATTTGATAAAAAAATGAGCAATAAAAGATAAACAGGCTATTTGAAAAGATGCAAAAATGGCTCTTCAACAAAATCAAGTTCAACTTCACTTACAAAAAGTGAAACACATACTAAAAATGAAATACAGTTTCTTACAGACTGACAAAAATTTTAAATGTGACAGTACATTCTATGGGCAAGGCTAAGGAGAAAGTCACTTTTATGTATTTCTGCTGAGAATGCAAATGGCACCACCCTTATGCAGGGTATTTGGTAGTGCGTAACAAAAATTACAGTGCATTCACTCTGATCTAGCTATCTTGCTTCTAGGAATTTACCCTGAAATACACCTCCAGCAACATGAAAATACACAAGATTAATCCCTGCTACATTATTCATTTTTGCAAAATTCAAGAAATGGACTAATTGCCTACCCCAAGTAGGATGTTTGAATAAACCTTAGCCACAAAATGGAATACTGTGCATAACAATACTGACTGCTTTGGCCTCTGATGTTTTAGGAGGTTGCTAAATGAAATTTAATTTTGCCCCTTCCATTATAGTCCCCTTCTATTAGCAGAAAATCGTTTTTTTCCCCCTAATACACAGTAGCTTAGAAAAATGAAATATTTAAGGTTTCTAAGCTGAAATCAATTCAAGGTTTTTGGTGGGATCTCATGACAACATTCAGAGGCTAGTGGGAGAAAGTAAACTACAGCTAGGTCTCAGGTCCCCTGAAACTGCAGACTCTTCTAGTCGCCCTTTTTCTTTTTGATAATATATTGGACTGTCAACAAAAATCTCAGTTTTAAAATGCTTTAAAAATGTGAATTCACAGCACAAGATTATCAGACTATTCAAGTTTCTTCTGTTTTCAGCAGTTTGCTTCCCTCACCTACGTAAGCAGGCTAACAGCTGCTTTAATATTTGTAATTGTACCTTTCATTGCCTTTTCCCATCTGAACTGCTTCTGCTATTCTACAACTCCTCCATCTAATATTCTTTTTTTTACCCCCCAATTTTCTAAATTTCTATGGTTAAATGCCTGGCTTTTACAGTCACTAACAGTCAATGATTATACTCTTTTCCTTTTAGCTAGTAATCAGATTAATCATGTGCCAATGAAGTCTTCAGCAATCCTGAGGTATTTTAATTATTTTTAAAGACCTATTTTGTACAGTTCTATGTATTCTTGCCACCTCTTTTTAATCTCCTCTGCTTCTATTAGGTCCTTGCTGTTTCTGTCCTTTATCATTCCCATCTTTGCATGAAATGTTCCCTTGCTATCCCCAATTTTCTTGAAGATACCTCTAGTCTTTCCCATTCTATTGTTTTCCTCCTATTTCTTTGCTTTGTTCACTTAAGAAAGCTTTCTTATCTCTCCTTGCTAGTCTTTGGAACTCTACATTCAGCTGGGTATATCTTGATCCTTTGCCTTTTGCTTCTCTTCTTTTCTCAGCTATTTGTAAGGCCTCCTCAGATGATCATTTTGCTTTGTTGCATTTCTTTTTCTTGGGAATGGTTTTGTTCACCATCTCCTGTACAATATTATAAACTTCTGTCCACAGTTCTTCAGGCACTCTATCAGATCAAATCCCTTAAATCTATTTGCCACTTCTACTGTATAATTATAAGGGGTCTGATTTAGGCCATACCTGAAAGGTATAGTGGTTTTCCCTACTTTCTTCAAATTAAGTCTGAATTTTGCAATAAGGAGCTAATGATCTAAGCCAGTCAGCTTCTGGTCTTGTTTTTGATGACTGTACAGAGGTTCATCCTTTAATAAACTAGTAAATATAACTGTTTACCTAAGTTCTTTGAACTGCTCTAGCAAATTAATAGAACCTGAGGAGGGGGTCTTGGTTCTATTCATTAAACCTCCAAACAGGAAGAAGAGTATGTCAAGGCTGTATATTGTCACCCTGCTTATTTAACTTCTATGCAGAGTACATCATGAGAAATGCTGGACTGGAAGAAACACAAGCTAGAATCAAGATTGCCGGGAGAAATATCAATCACCTCAGATATGCAGATGACACCACCCTTATGGCAGAAAGTGAAGAGGAACTAAAAAGCCTCTTGATGAAAGCGAAAGAGGAGAGCGAAAAAGCTGGCTTAAAGCTCAACATTCAGAAAACGAAGATTATGGCATCCGGTCCCATCACTTCATGNGAAATATCAATCACCTCAGATATGCAGATGACACCACCCTTATGGCAGAAAGTGAAGAGGAGCTAAAAAGCCTCCTGATGAAAGTGAAAGAGGAGAGTGAAAAAGTTGGCTTAAAACTCAACATTCAGAAAACGAAGATCATGGCGTCTGGTCCCATTACTCCATGGGAAATAGATGGAGAAACAGTGGAAATATTATAGTAAGTCAGGTAGAAGAAAATGAGGGTTCTGAAATATCTAACTGCATGGACATTTCTTGTGTAAACTCTGAATTTCCTTATCTCACTTAAGCTGGTTGTTGTTGCTGTTTAGTCGTTAAGTCATGTCTAACTCTGTGACCTCATGGACTGTAACCTGCTGGGCTCCTCTGTCCATGGGATTTCCCAGGCAAGAATATTGGAGTGAGTTGCCATTTCCTTCTCCAGTGAAGCTGGCAAACATGTATAAAAACTCACAGTTCAAGTGTTACATAGTGAAGGGAGTTGACTGAGAAATGTCAATGTACTCATTTAAAAGACATGATACTTGGATATGTATCCAAAGAATACATCTTACTGTGTTTAGAGCTTGTGAAATGCAGACTCAAGAACAATTTCCATTAGAGGAACAAGCTCCTCTTGACTTTTAAAACCCCCAAAGGCCATTTGTTACAGATATTTACCATCTAATGAGGTGAAGATCCCAATAGGTTTTTTTTTGACACCCATTTGCCTTTAGGGATTTTTATACCCTTTTTGCCTTTCCCAGTTGCTTGGGAGTCTCTGGCTCTGGCTCCCCCCCCCCCTCCNGAGACCTGGGTTCGATCCCTGGGTTGGGAAGATTCCCTAGAGAAGGAAATGGCAACCCACTCCAGTACTTCTTGCCTTGAAAATCCCATGGATGGAGGAGCTTGGTGCAGGCTACTATCCATGGGGTCGCAAAGAGTCGGGCACAACTGAGCAACTTCACTTTCACTTTCATTGCCAATTTTAAATTGTTTGAGATTGATTTTGTATATCTGTTTTCTTCTCTTGTATTTCTTGACTATATAAGTCCCTTTAACATTTGCTGTAAATCTGGTTTGGTGGTACTGAATTCTCTTAACTTTTGCTTGTCTGTAAAGCTTTTTATTTCTCCATCAATTCTGAATAAGATCCTTGCTGGGTACAGTAATCTTGGTTGTAGATTTTTCCCTTTTAATACTTTAAATACATCCTTCCATTCCCTTCTGGCCTCCAGAGTTTCTATTGAAAGATCAACTGTTAAACTTACGGGGTTTCCCTTGTATGTTACTTGTTGCTCTTCCCTTGTTGCTTTTAATATTCTTTGTGTTTAGTCTTTGTTAGTTCAATTAGTATGTGTCTTGGCATATTTCTCTTTGGGTTTATCCAGCATGGGACTCTTTGTGCTTCAAGTCTAAGAGGCACTATTGCTTTTCCATGTTGGGGAAATTTTCAACTATAAACTCTTCGAAAATTTTCTCATACCCTTTCTTTTTCTCTTCTTCTGGGATCCCTATAACTCGAACGTTGGTGTGTTTGATATTGTCCCAGCGGTCTCTGAAACTATCCTCAGGTCTTTCCATTCTTTTTACTTTACTCTGCTCTTCAGAAGTTATTTTCACCATTTTATCTTCCAGCTCACTGATTCGTTCCTCTGCTTCAGATCTGTTTACTATTTTGAGACAAGCTCCCTGACTTGTCACAGATCAGGTCTTCTGAATAGCACTACTCTATAACTAAAGCGTTTTTCGCAAAACTTCAATAAATGATGTAAATTTAAGTAAAAATTTAAGATATCACAATTCCAGACCCCAGTTCGATTCCTGGGTCAGGAAGATCCACTGGAAAAGGGATATGCTATCCACTCCAGTATTCCTGGGCTTCCCTTGTGGCTCAGTTGGTAAGGAATTCACCTGCAATGCAGGAGACCCGGGTTCAATTCCTGGTTGAGAAGATTCCCTGGAGGAGGGAATGGCAACCCACTCCAGTATTCTTGCCTGGAGAATTCTATGGACAGAGGAGCTACAGTCCATGGGGTCGCAAAGAGGTGGACACAATGAAGTGACTAACACTTTCAACTACATGTCCAGAATCTGACTAAGCATTCTGAGATGGGCGGGGGAAGAGATCTAGGAGTACTGGGGTGTGGGAAGCTGAGGTTGGATGGGGGGAGTGTGGCTAACACATTCAATTTAGAAGCTGACCATCTAGTAGAAATGTGTAGAGCTCATCTAAGGAACTCTGGGAACTAGCTCCCTTTCTTGTATTTTCAACAATCTCAATGTCAGTAATAACAACGCTGTGATTTTCTCCTCAATGGAGCAATAGAGATAACAAGGCTGAAATCAAAGACAGACACTTTGTCCTTAAAGAGTGGAAGAATCTTCTTTTGAAGGGCTCTTCCCACCTCTGAAGAAGTACATCAAAATCAATTAAGCTTTGAAGAATATGCTTTGTTACAGGAAGGGGTCACTTTCTGCTGCTTACTCAAGGAATTCTGAAATGTGAAATAAGGAAATGCCTGAAATTTCTTCAGTTAATTTTATTTTGATCATCCCACAAGCATTTTTTTTTTCAGGAATTAATCAGAGTAATTAGAAAGGAAATAATGTTATCCAGAAGGGAAAAAATGAAGAGCTAAGAAAGGTCTCTAGACTAAACCACCACCACCACCACCACCACCACACAGATTTGATCCCTGGGTCAGGAAGATCCCCTAAAGAAGGGCATGGCAACCCACGCCAGTATTCTTGCTCGGAAAATCCCATGAACAGAGAAGCCTGGTGGGCTACAGTACACAAGGTTGCAAAGAGCTGGACAGGACTAAACCCACGAGCACACAACCAACAAGGACCTACTGTATATCACAGGGAACTCTGCTCAATATTCTTAAAAACCTGACTGGGAAAAGAATTTGATAAAGAACATATACAAGTATATGTTTAAATGAATAACTTTGCTGTACAGCTGAAACTAACACAATATTGTTAATCAATTATACTCCAGTATAAAATAAAAGTTAAAAAAAAAAGTGATCTCTAAAGAAACCAAAGACGTACTCTGGCAAGGAAGAAACTTTAATTCTATAAATTAAATACAGAGGGAGCACAACTATTAATATAAGAGAAACAAATCACCAAGTATAAATATAAATGAAGAGCTTAGATTTATAAGCATATCAGAGGAGCTAAAAAGCTTAAAACAGGAGAGAACTCTGAATAATACCAAGACCAATACAAAAGTCTCAGAACTGTATTCTAAGCATGAAAAGTTAAGGGAAAATGAAGACTTACATCTGGGGAGAGAGTTGATGTAATGTGAAGAGCTAACGAAAAATGAATAATTATTTAATTTCAATTTTATTCCTAGTAGTTCTCCTACAGAGAATGATCTTCACAAGATGAATTGAAAACCAAATGCAAAAGGACACATACTATTCCATTTATATAAAGTTCAAAATATGCAAAATAATCTATAACATTAAAAATCAGGATAATGGTTACTTTGGGTCACAGTACTAACTGTGAAGAAGACTTAGGATACAGTTGTGTTCACTTTGTGAAAATTCATCAAGCTGTACACTTAAGTTGTGTTGATATTTTGTATGTATGTCCTATTAAAAAGTTAAAAAGAAAAAGAAGCTAAGTCCAAAGTGTTAAGATTGGCAAGGAGCTCACCTCACTCATTTATTAAAAGCTTAGTTCAGTCTAAGGCTTAGTTCAGTTCTCTGGTCCAAATGAC
Source organism: Neotragus pygmaeus (assembly GCA_006410875.1). Taxonomy (NCBI): domain Eukaryota; kingdom Metazoa; phylum Chordata; class Mammalia; order Artiodactyla; family Bovidae; genus Neotragus; species Neotragus pygmaeus. Next base: position 899,217 of record SJYV01044988.1, on the reverse strand, counting down.
CCAATGATCTGAAAACTGACAAATCACTGAGGTTAATCTCTGAGTATCCATGAAGTTAAGGAGTCAAAAGAACTGAGATTAGCAAGTATTTTTCAAATTTAATAAAAAATGGGTCAGAGAGGTATGGAAGAATGGATCTCAGGAACTGTATACTCTAACAAGTAGCATAATATCAATGCTGAGTAAAAATTCATGACACAAAGTGGGTATTAAAGACTTACTGAGTAAATAAATGTACTAAGTGAAGTGAAGTCGCTCAGTTGTGTCTGACTCTTTGCAGCCCCATGGACTGTAGCCTACCAGGCTCCTCTGTCCATGGGATTTTCCAGGCAATAGCACTGGAGTGGATNAAAGACTTACTGAGTAAATAAATGTACTAAGTGAAGTGAAGTCGCTCAGTTGTGTCTGACTCTTTGCAGCCCCATGGACTGTAGCCTACCAGGCTCCTCTGTCCATGGGATTTTCCAGGCAATAGCACTGGAGTGGATTGCCATCTCCTTCTCCAGGGGATCTTTGCAACCCAGGGTTCAAACCCGGTCTCCCGCATTGTAGACAGAGGCTTTACCATCTGAGCCACCAGGGAAGTCCATTTAATTTTAGTGACTCAGTGAGAGAGTGTGTACTCCCTGAATCAAGATAGTCTTTCTCTCTGAAACTGGAAAGATTTAAGATAATATATGAGTTTCAGGAGTGAATCAGATGAAGAAAATCTAACCTAAGACAAACACAAAGATTTAGAATAAGTTTCAAATCTATTTTTTAAATGTACGTGTATATATAAACAGAATTTATTATATGTACTTTCTTAATTGATAATTAAAATTTGCTTAAAAAAATAAAATGTGCTTGCATAAAAACACAATCTAATCAAGGGCAATTCAAAAGTAATGGAAGAAAACAAAACAAATTTTTAACAGCAGTTGCATCCAACTGGTAGAATATAAGGTTATTCTATTGTTACTTATTTTTCTAAAGTGTCTTTAACAAACAGTATCTAACTTCACCAGATGTGATGAGAATTTCAATGACAGTGGTACAGTACTTCACACAGTACCTAACACCTCAATAAATGGAAGGTACTAAAAATGTATACCATCATAAATTATTTAACCATATGTTTTTATGCTATATAGTTTTAGGGATGCCCACTAATCTGCCATAGTATTTTTCATTACTCAAGTTATACAAAGTTTTAACATTAGAAAAAATCTATTTTTTAATTAAACACAAATCACTCTTACCTTTCGCAATTCAACTGTTACTTCATTTCTGTGTCTTCGCATTGTCTGTAAGAAAAACAAAAGTTTCATTAAGTATCTAAATATTGATACTGCTAGTATAAATTAAGGTCTCTGGCTTTTTTTTTTTTTAAAGATTTTATTCTTAAAGATTAAGGATTAGTCAGTTTTAGACTTTAAATGATGAACTATAGGAGGCTAAAAAGTCAAAACTCCTGTCTATTTTACTGGATACCTGTTGATTAGTTCTGTGGGGCGTGGGAGACAGAGCTCAGCTGCCTGAGACCCACGCCCCTGTCCTAACTGCACCCAGGTTTCTATGGGGAATTATATACTCTCCACTGTGTAGTCTTGATGGAATCATCAAAGCATCTCCAAAAAAAGAAAAAAGAAAATCATCTCACTCTCTCCTAGCATAAATAGCGTGAGCTCAAACTCTGCCAACAGAACTCTCCCCTGTAACTGAACCCAGAACAAAATAGAAAGAGGGAAAAATTTTTAAAAAGCATGTTAATTTCCAAAGGAAGTATGTGGACAAGGCAGTGAGCCATGTCTATTTCTGAACTTGCTATATTCCTAGTTATCTGGTTTCTTTACTCATTCGATGAACTACCTCATAATCTTCCAATATGGTTTTGCTTTTAAGTCAGCCAGAACCAATTTTTTATGCCTGCAACTAGTGTATTCTATCTCAAACAATTAATGTTTCAAAAAAGTAATTTACTCATTGTTATGACCTTAAAAATCACATAAAACTGAAAATAAACTTGAGACAGGTATTCTGTATCAAAAGATAAAGAAGTATCCTTCTAAATTTACTAAGAGGCTCTCTCACAAATGTCTTAATAGGAATTATTAAAATGACTAGATATCTCTGGTAGCTCAGCTGGTAAAGAATCCACCGGCAACGCAGGAGACCTAGGTTCAATCCCTGGGTTGGGATGATCCCCTGGAGGAGGGCATGGCAACCCACTCCCCACTCCAGTATTCTTGCCTGCAGAATCCCCATGGACAGAGGAGCTTGGCGTGTTGCAGTCCATGGTTTTGCAAAGAGTTGGATATAACTGAGCAACTAAGGACAGCACATATATCCCTTCTCCCCTTAACACAGTGATATAATGGATTATTTCATTATACATACAAATACAGTAAATGTTGACATTTTTAGAATAAAGGCCACATGTCATGGTGTATTATTTTTTTAATACACTGCTACAGGCAGTGTGTTATTAATATTATTCTATTTAATCATCTTTTGTTACTGTGCCTCTGTCAAGTTTTCTTAAACTGCAGTGATAAATTAATCTCTTTGTAGGAAAAAGAATCCCATGGAACCCAAATTATAAGCTTTGTTAAATACACTGAAATATTAATCTAGACATAAACTCATGTTTAAAGATAGATATATTTAATGTAAAGGAAATTGCCAAATAAAATTCAAATTAGTAACATTTATTTGATGTGATGGAAAGAGACACTGCTAAAACTATTACTACTAATAGGGTTCAACAGTAAAAAGAGCGAGCCCTGAATATAATTCTATATTTAATGTTTCCAGGTTTATGTTTCAACACTATTAATACAGAGAATGCTTTATGTATTAATCATACAAATTATAATAAATGTTGAGCAAATACAAATATTAATGAAGTGTTATCTGATCACTCTGTAAAGAAAGCTGTTTTTATTCACCTGAAAAACTACCAATTGTCAAAATCTGCCTGTATAAACTGTTTGCCTAATCCAACCGTTACTAAAACTGGAAGAGAAAGGTATTCTGATTGTAATAACTACTACATTCAATTGTTTACAAACTGTTTAAAGAGAGTACACAAGGACTTCCCTGGTGGTCCAGTGGTTAAGAATACGCCTATCAATGCAGGGGACACGTTCGGGTCACATGGAGTGGAGTAGCTAAGCCCACTGCTGAAGCCCTGGAACCCGTGCTCTGCAACAAGAGGAGCCGCCACGATGAGATGCCCATGAAAGGCAACCAGAGAGTAGCCGCCACTCTCTACAACCAGAGAAAGCCTGAACGTAGCAAGAAGATCCAGCACAGTCAAAATAAAGTAATTAATTAAAAAATAAGATAGCAGACAACAAAAAAGTCTCAGGCAGCCTGTCTCTTCGAAAATATGATCAAGTTACTCAGTTCAGTTTAGTCGCTCAGTCGTGTCTGACTCTTTGCAACCCCATGAATCGCAGCACACCAGGCCTCCCTGTCCATCACCAACTCCCAGAGTTCACTCAGACTCACGTCCATCGAGTCAGTGATGCCATCCAGCCATCCTCAGTCATCCGCTTCTCCTCCTGCCCCCAATCCCTCCCAGCATCAAAGTCTTTTCCAATGAGTCAACT
>SJYV01044988.1:794661-894527 GCA_006410875.1 Neotragus pygmaeus | reverse complement strand
AATGTCTCTGCTTTTGAATATGCTATCTAGGTTGGTCATAACTTTTCTTCATAGGAGTAAGCGTCTTTTAATTTCATGGCTGCAGTCACCATCTGCAGTGATTTTGGAGCCCCCCAAAATAAAAGTCTGACACTGTTTCCATTGATCAAGTTACTGCTACACTGTAATTTCCATTAAAAAACTGCTTCAGCAAGGCTAGAAGTGGTGGGTGAACTTCTAAAGTACTCTAAATAAACAAGGAATCTACACTTCAGAGGAGGTTAGCATGTGAAGTGCCCAAATCAGGAGTTAATTCCTAATTAGTAAGTGCTTCAAATATCAACTTCTGAATTTAGACACGTTTGTTAATTAACGTAAGGGATGTCGGAAATAATTTTTTATTGCTGAACTGGAATTGTTCAAGACATATGGATTAACTAGGCATATAGCTATACCTTGAGTCTTACCTGTTTGCAGTTTAAGAATCTGACAAGCCCTACAGAGAAGTTTTTGAGTCTAAGTGATTCTGTGGCCCACCTCATCTAGAAAGATTTTGTTCCCTAATTGTGGTCAGATCTTCCTGGTGTCTACTTAGGGTTAAAGTTTTATTGCTAGGTGGTAGTTCAGGATCTAAAAGAGCTAAACTCATAAAACAAGCTTCGTGACTTCTTGTGACTGCTCGCTAATACACACTCATGTAAGAATTAACAGAAAATTGTGTCTAAGGCTTATTTTATTATAACTCACTGGGAATTCCCTGGCAGTTCAATGGTTAGGACTCATCACTTTCATTGCCCTGATCGGGGAACTAAGATCCCACAAGTCATACAGCATGGCCGAAAACAACAACAATAATAATAGTATAACTCACTGGTAGTAAAATTTCTAAGGAAAATCACCTATTACCTGCACCTATCTATACAGTTAAAGGCCTTCTATTCATCTAAAAGAACCTATGGGTGTAAATGGCCAAATGGCTTAGGTCAGCCAGCAACAGGTAACTATGATCTATGGCGCAAGTACCTTTGACTTAGTCATCACTTACTCTCCACTCTTTTTAAGTTACAGAAAAAGGCTTCCATCTTAGAGCCTCCCCTTCCTTACATTCTTCCCAAATGATCTCATCTACTCTTACGTCTTCTATTACAGTTTGAAGACCACTCCCAAGTATCTATTCTGCTCTCTCGCCTGGGCTTCAGATCTGTAAATACAATATTCACTCTTTCGTCAAAAATTTACTAAATCCAACCGAAATGCTCCACGCAGTATGCCTGCAACTAGAAGGCAAAAACAGCAATTATAGTCTAGTACTGCTGCTGCTGCTGCTAAGTCACTTCAGTCGTGTCCGACTCTGTGCGACCCCATAGACGGCAGCCCACCAGGCTCCCCCGTCCCGGGATTCTCCAGGCAAGAACACTGGAATGGGTTGCCATTTCCTTCTCCAATGCATGAAAGTGAAGTGTGAAAGTGAAGTCACTCAGTCATGCTGGACTCTTAGCAACCCCATGGACTGCAGCCCACCAGGCTCCTCGGTCCATGGGATTTTCCAGGCAAGCATGCTGGAGTGGAGTGGTGTGCCATTGCCTTCTCTGATAGTCTAGTACAGTGGTCAGCAAACCGTAACTTGTGGGCCAATTCTGGCAAGCTGTCTATTTTTGCAGGGCCCCACAGGAATAGTCTGTATATTTTTAAGTGATTATAGTATAAAGGATATTAAATGTCTATATGATACCTTTATTTTTGTCTCTTGGCCCCTCAAAGCCTGTAATATTTACTATCTGTCCTTTTAAGAAAAGTTTGCCAGCAGCTGGTCTAGGGGAAAAGATGGTAATAATATGCAGTAATATAAATTTGTTAATTGTTAAGATAGGAAAATAAATAGTAAAGTTCTATATCAGAAGGAGACATGATCAGAGGGTCAGGAAAGAGCTCAGTGAAGAATTAATTTATGTGTGCCTATGTGTAAATTTTAGGATGGGGACAGATTTGCAAGGCCTCAAACTCAGCTGCTTATAAATACCACACCTGCTCCCTGATCTTCCTGCACAGAAAAAAATACGACCTACGCTTCTATGACTATCCGCAATACCAGGAAACAGTGCAACCACCCAAAAAGTTCAAGAGCCCCAATCCTGGTAGATCATCCATGATGGCTACTCACTCTCCAATTCTCTGACATCCAACAAGGTCAACAAAACAGGATTCAAACCTTCCAGGCCGTCACCGTCCTAGACTACTAAGCCACCATCATGTCAACTGGATCATTACTAGTCTCCTTCTATGCACTCAACCAGTTTTCCATAATGCAGCCAGAGCATCCTTTTTCTAATGCAAACCTGTGTTGCAATTCTCTTGAATAAAATCTTTCAATGAATTTTTTAAATCTAGAATCTTTCACTTCACCCAAAAAAAAAAAAAAAAAAAGAGTTACCAGGACAGTCAAACCAAAACCCCATGGACAAAATCTACAACAACGGGTGATAAGGCACACCCATGAATTCTCAAATACAAGGTTAAATCTGGTTAAATCACCAACTATAGGACTGACATGTTCTCAGCATATCTGCTGAAGGAAATGGAAGGGCAGAAGTAACTGGGTAATTGTAAGGAGGAGAGGGGAGGAGAACCCCAAATCATGAATCTCTAGAATTTCTAGAAAGGCAATTTGAGGATAGCTGCAAATGAAAGGGACAAAACACTGTAAGAAATGACGAGAGCAGACTTAAACAAGAGGCTGAAGTCCTTCTTCCTNTAAGGAGGAGAGGGGAGGAGAACCCCAAATCATGAATCTCTAGAATTTCTAGAAAGGCAATTTGAGGATAGCTGCAAATGAAAGGGACAAAACACTGTAAGAAATGACGAGAGCAGACTTAAACAAGAGGCTGAAGTCCTCCTTCCTGGGAAAAACCCTATAACTGAAAAGAAATTTCCGGGAGAAGAATTCTAAGTGATTAAGACAGGCACAACTAGGGAAAAACAGAGGATCCAGACGAAAGTGGGTGAGTGAAAAAGAGCCAGATCTCAGAAAATAGGAATATGTATATATATATTTATAAAATCATTTTTTAAAAAAAGAAGAAGGGGGTCTAGAGTAGTATGGCTAGAAAAGCTATCCTGACCCATCCCTCACTCTGAAAGGCCCTGGAAAACGTATCAAAAAATGAACAACATAAAAGGACTGGGTCAAATTCTATGTTATAAGACATAAAGAACAGAATGATCCATTACAATACAACAGGTAAAAATTACATCCTAGAGAACGACAGAAAACGTGAAAGAACATTATTATTCAGAAAAACTCAAAAATGAGGTAACAGAAATGAAAGAATTTGAAAATTTTGAAAATTTAAGAAAGAAAACCTAGCCAAGAACAATCGCACAACAGATAATGCTTAAGAGATACAGAATGTGCAAAGAAATAAAATTTTAATAAAAAAGAAATGAAGGTGAAAATTATTAGAAATAACAATAAATACAATAATTAAAAAAGAAAAGTTCTAAAACTAAAAGACCTGAAATTACTGAAAAAGCACACAAAGTACTGGGAAATCAATCCAAAAAAACCAATACCAAGATATATTAGAGAGACGAATGGATTTCAAAAACAGAAAAGAAAATGCCTCTGGACATCTATATGTAGGGTAGATCTAATAAGTGAGCTCAACAAGGTCACAGAATACAAGATAAAAACACAAAAGTCCGTATGTCTATACATTTGCAACAAACACATGGGCATCAAAACTACCACAGACAGTGTTCCAATTTCATTCTTTACATGCAACTGTCCAGTTTTTCCAGCCACTTACTGAAGAGACTGTCTTTTCTCCATTGTATATTCCTGTCTCCTGTGTCATAGATTAATTGACCACAGGTGTGTGGGTTTACTTCTGGACCTTCTTTCCCATTCTACTGATTTATATCTCTGTTTTTGTGCCAGTTATCAGGCTGCTTCGATTACTTCGGCTTTGTAGTAGAGTCTGAAGTCAGGGAGCCTCATTCCTCCAGCAATAAACTAACAATGCACACATGGGCATCAAAATGAAAAATACAAAGAATATCATTAATAATTTCTCAAAAAAAACACTTAGGTATGATCCTAACAATACATGTACAGGATACAGATGTTAAAATGAAACAACACTGATGAAGGAATTTAAGAATCTAAAAAATGTAAAGACATACTGTGTTCACGGACTGGTAGACTCAAGTTGATGTCAATTCTTATTCATAATGATATACAGATTTAGCACAATTCCTTTCAAATACCAATAATACTGTTCTAAGCTTATGTAGAAAGCCAAAGTAATTAGAATAGCTAACAATTTTGTGGGGAAAAAAGTGGGAGGAATTAGTCTATCTAAATTCCAGACTTATTATATAGCTACAGTAATAAACACTGCATGATACTGGTGGAAAGATATATACACTGATCAAAGGAACAGAAGAGGGAACCCCACACAGACCTGCACAAACATGCTGAATCACCTTCTGACAGAGGCATGAAAATAATTCAACAGAGGAAAGCTAGACTCTTCAACAAATGATGGTATTCAGGTAGACATTAACAGACAAGTATATGAACCTCAACTTGAAGACTCATACCTCATACATAAAATATAATACAAACTGATCATGTTGAAATTTAAAACTAGGATCTGGAACTAGACAAAGAATTCTTTGACTTTTACCTAAGCATGATCCATAAAATGAAAAACCAATAAACGAAACTTTATCAAAATTTAAAATTTTACTTAGAAAGTTTCCATGTGGAAAGGATGAAAAGACAAGTTAGAAACTGAAAATGAAATATTGTCATTGACACTATTATAGAGAACTCTTATAATATTAGAACAATTAAATTAGAAAATAGGCAAAAGAAATGAAGATATTACATCAAAGAGGATACACAGATGGCAAATAAATACATGAAAAGATGTTCAATATTATTAACCATTAGGGAAATGCAAATTAAAACCAAATGAGATATTACTACACACCTACCAGAACAGCTAAATTAAATAACTGAGACAATACCAAACACTGAGGAAGATGTAGAGAAACTCATGCACTGCTGGTGGAATGTAAAGCAGTATCCGGAAAATCTTTTTTTTTTAACTAAACATGCAAATACACTGGACTTAGCAACTAGTAAACAGTCATCCCAAAGAAATGAAAACTTACATTTCATAAATGTACACAAATGTTGGCAGCAGCTTTATTCATTCATGACAGCCCAAACCTGGAACCCAGACATCCTTTGTAGTTTAAAAGAAATTTTGGTACATCCATACCACAAAATGCTATCCAACAATAAAAAGAAATGGACTTTTCTGGCAGTCCAGCGGTTAAGACTCCACACTACCACTGCAGGGGGTTTGGGTTTGATCCCTAGTTAGGGAACTAAGATCCTGCACGCCACGTGGTGTGGCCAAAATAAAAACATTTTTAAAAAATGAATGTACTATTGATACAAGCAACAGCCTGGATGAATCTCCAGGATTCACGTTCTGTTGAAGACTGGCTTGGAGAACTTTGAGCATTACTTTGCTAGTATGTGAAATGAGTGCAATTATGTGGTAGTTTGAACATTTTTTGGCACTGGAATGAAAACTGACCTTTTCTAATCCTGTAGCCACTACTGAGTTTTCCAAATTTGCTGGCAGGTTGAGTGCAGAACTTTCACAGCATCATCTTTTAGGATTTGAAATAGCTCAAGTGGAATTCCATCACATCCACTAGCTTTATTCATAGTGATGCTTCCTAAGGCCCACTTGACTTCACACTCCAGGATGTCTGGCTCNCAAATTTGCTGGCAGGTTGAGTGCAGAACTTTCACAGCATCATCTTTTAGGATTTGAAATAGCTCAAGTGGAATTCCATCACATCCACTAGCTTTATTCATAGTGATGCTTCCTAAGGCCCACTTGACTTCACACTCCAGGATGTCTGGCTCTAAGTGAGTGATCACACCACTGTGGTTATCTGGGTCGTGAAAATCTTTTTTGTATAGTTCTTCTGTGTATTCTTGCCATCTCTTCTTACTGTCTTCTCCTTCTGTTAGGTCCATACAGTTTCTGTCCTTTATTGTGCCCATCTTTGCATGAAATGCTCCCTTGGTATCCCTAATTGTCTTGAAGAGATCTCTGGTCTTTCCCATTCTATTGTTTTCCTCTTTCTTTGCATGGATCACTGAGGAAGGTTTTCTTATCATTCCTTGCTATTCTTTGGAATTCTGCATTCAGATGGCTAGCTTTCCTTTCTTTCTTTGCCTTTCATTTCTCTTCTCAGCTATTTGTAAGGGCTCCTCAGATGACTATTTTGCCTTTTTGCATTTCTTTTTCTTGGAGATGGTTTGATCACAGCCTCTTGTACCATGTTACGAACCTCCGTCCATAGTTCTTCAGGCACCTATCAGATCTAATCCCTTGAATCTATTCATCACTTCCATTGTATGACTGTAAGGGATTTCCTTTAGGTCATACCTGTATGGCCTAGTGGTGTTCCCTACTTTCTTCAATTTAAGTCTGAATTTGGCAATAGGGAGATCATAATCTGAGTCACAGTCGGCTCCCGGTTTTGTCTTTGCTGCCTGTATAGGGCTTCTCCATCTTCGGCTCTACATATGGACATCACCAGATGGTCAATACCGAAATCAGGTTGATTATAATCTTTGCAGCTGAAGATGGAGAAGCTCTTCATTGTATATATATCAGTATTTTACAATATGTTACCATTGGAGGAAACTGAATAAACAGTCTCTCTGTATTACGTTCTACATTTGCATATGATGTTACAATTATCTCAAAATAAAGGTCAATTTTTTTTAACCTTTAAAGGAAATTCCCTGGTGGTCCAGTGGTTAGGACACTATGTCTACACTGCTGAGGGCATGAGTTAGACTCCTGGTCCAGGAACTAAGATCGCATAAGCTATGCTGTGCAGCCACAAACTACCAAAAAAAAAAAAAGATCAGTAGACAGACAAAAAAAAAAAAACTAAACTAAAAAATAAAGATATATTTTACATCAGATGCTGAGGAGGAGGGGAAGAAATCATAATCAATTTCCGAACTGTACATAACAGGGAATCAATAGATAATAACTAAAAGAGAAGGAACCAAATAAAGCTAACTAGCCACCATAACAAAAATACAAGCCTTCTATAAAATATCAAAAAGTATACATGAAGAATCACCAAGGACTATTTCACACATAAATATGTGAGGACAGGGAAGAAATAATGTAGAGAGCTGAAGGAAATTATGCTACATATGACTTCAGAATGTATGAAAATGAATTATATATGTGTATGACAAAATGAAACTTCAAAAAAAGTAATTAAAAAAAAATCATGAAGCTAAATGTGCATCCAGTTAGTGGCATAGTCATACTATCTCCTGTAACCTCCAACCCAGTAATTTGTATATCCCCAGTCAACTCTAAAATGTACTCATATAATTAATACTTTACTAAAATTTTGCCTTTTTAAAAACACAGGCCCCATATGACATATGGTTTACATATAATTTCATGCGGTTTTAGAGCCATCAGAAAGCCTCTATTAACTCCAGGTTACGAATCTCTATAATAAAAGTAAGTGATTTCAGAAAAGGACAGGAAGGGAATTTGGGGGTTAATGGAAGTAGACTAAAACTAGATTTTTGTGATGGCTGCACAACTGAACAATTTACTAAAAATCAAACTTTATACTAACAGTAAGTAAATTATACTGTATATAAAACATACTAACATAAACCTGTTTTTAAAATCCTCTGCAATACAGGTATTCATATATTTGCTCCTTCTAAATACAGTAATTGAAGCAAATGTATAAATTTTATTTGGGGAGGAGGTAGACGACTACATAAGGATATGAAATTGACCTGTCAAGTAGTGATAAAACTAGAAAAAAATAGCTCTGGGACAATAATAACTAAATTTGCCACCAAATGAGTCATCCATGTTTCAAGGTATTCATGACAAAGCTGACTTCTGAAAAGCAATGGAAGCCCCAGAGCGATGAAATTGCTATCTTCAATGAGCTGAAGAACATTAACTTCAATCTCAGAATTCTTACAAAGAAGGAATTGTAGGATTCAAATACACCACTTTACATTTAACAGATTAATGGAACTGGGCAGTGATCATCAACAGTTGCTATATCAGGAAACGAAATAGTCCAGCACTGTTGTCTGCTGTTCAGTTGATAACTCGGGTTCAACTCTGTGACCCCATGGAATGCGGCACACCAGGCTTTCCTGCCCTTCACTATGCATACCTAATAAAAATTATGAGCTTCCCTGCAGGAAAAAGGTAGCTCAGTCGGTATAGAATCTGCCTGCAGTGCAAGAGACCCAGGTTTGATTCCTGGGTTGGGAAGATCCGGTGAGGAAGGAAATGGCCAGTATTCTTGCCTGGAAAATCCCACAGAGGAGCCTGGCATGCTGTGGTCCACAGGGTTGCACGAGTCCAACACGACTAAGCAAATAAACCACCACCACCACCACCACCTGGTGGCTCAGTGGTAAAGAACCCACCTGCCAATGCAGGAGATGCAGGTTTAATCCCTGGGTCGGCAAGATGCCCTGGAGGAGGAAATGGCAACCCACTCTAGTGTTCTTGCCTAGGAAATCCCATGGACAGAGGAGCCTGGCGGGCTGCAGTCCATGGGATTGGACATGACTTAGTAACTAAAGAACAACAATAAAAATTATGTATTATCCAAGAAAGTGAAAAGCCAATCCGTGGAATGAGAGAGAAGATTTGCAAATTATATATCTGATAAGGGACATGTATCTAGAATAAATGTTAGTTGCTCAGTTGTGCACGGACTCTTTGTGACCCCACGGACTGCAGCCCTCCAGGCTCCTCTGTCCATGATTTTCCAGGCAAGGACACTGGAGTGGGTTGCCATTTCCTCCTCCAGGGGATCTTCCCAACCCAGGGATTGAACCCAGGTTTCTTGTACTGCTGGCAGATTCTTTACCGACTGAGCTACGAGGGAAGCCCAGAATGGACCCATACAATTCAATAATAAAACAACACTATTTTAAAGTAAGCAAAGGATCTGAGTAAACAGTTCTCCAAAGAAGATAAACAAATGGCCAATAAGCACAGGAAAAGATGTTCAACATAATTAGCTATCAGAGAAACAGAAAACAAAATCACAAGATACTCATTAAAATGGATAAAATAAAGACAGATAAGTAAGTACTGGTGAGAATGGGGAGAAATCAGAACTTTCACATTCTGCTGGTGGGATTGCACAATAGTCTGAAAAACAGTCTGGGAATTCCTCAAAAATTTAAACGTTGAATCACCACATGATTTAGCAACTATACTCCTAGTATATACCCAAGAGATATGAAAACATATGCCTGAACAAAAATCTGTACCAGAATGTTCACAGCAACTCAATCCACAATAGCCAAAATGTGGAAGAAACTTAAATGCCCCACCAAATGGATACATATAATGTGGTATACCCATACAATGGAAAATCATTCAGCAATAAAAAGGAATGAATTACTAACATATACTAAAAACATGAATGAACCTTGAAAACATTATGCTGAATGAAATTAAGTCAGTCACAAAAGACCACATACTATATGATTCCATTTATATAAATGTCCTGAACAGGCAAATTTATGGAGATGGAAAGCGGATTAGTTGAAGCGGGTGGAGAATGGAGAATGACTCCTAAAGGTCATATTATTTCTTTTTGTGGTAATGAAAATATTTTGAAATTGGGTATGGAGATGGCTGTACAACTTTTAGTATGAATACGCTAAAAACCACTGAGTAGATGTGAAAATGTGTGTAAATTGTATCTCAAGATCTTTCTTTTGCAGTATATAATACCACATACAAATCACTCTTTGCAAGTAGATTAATTAATAAACAAAACATACCAAGCCTTTACATTTAACAACCAATTTACAGGAAATGAAAAGAACAGAAGGACATACTAAACATCAAGAAGTTGCAACCAGCAAAATTCAGGATAAACAACTCCATTTCTCAAACAACAACAAGCAACAAGGCAAAGGGGGAGGGGTGGTAGCTTAAGTAATGGAACAGGAACCTACAGATTGAAGATCTAAGAGACATGTCAACCAATCACAGAACATAGAACTTATATGAATACTGATCCAAACAAACTATAATGTAGTCATGTACAGATGTGAGAGAGTTGGACCATAAAGAAGGCTGAGTGCTAAAGAACTGATACTTTCAAACTGTGGTGCTGGAGAAGACCCTTGACAGTCCCATGGACAGTAGGTAGATCAAAACAGTCAATCTTAAAGAAAACCAACCTCAAATATTCATTGGAAGGACTGATGCTGAAGCTGAAGCCCCAATACTTTGACCACCTGATGCAAAGAGCCAACCTGCTGGAAAAGATGCTGATGCTGGGAAAGACTGAAGATAGGAGCAGAAGCAGGCAACAGAGGATGAGATGGTTGGATGGCATTACTGACTCAATGGACCTGAGTTTGAACAAACTCAGGGAGATAGTGAAGAACAGGGAAGCCTGGAGAGCTGCAGTCCATGAGCTAATAAAGAGTCAGACACGACTTGGCAACTGAACAACAACACTACATACACTAGAATGTGTGCACGTATGCTACAGATAAAACACAGCTGGGCAAGTCTGAACACTGGGTATTTAAATGAAGTTACTTTTATTAATGATGCTTAGCTGTAATTTAAATTTTTTTTTAACTTTTCAAGATATAAAAGTATATACAGATTAAAGCAGAAAATAAATTCACCAAAAGAAGTTCAGTTCAGTTGCTCAGTCGTGTCTGACTCTTTGTGACACCATGAATCGCAGCACGCCAAGCCTCCCTGTCCATCACCAACTTCTGGAGTTCACTCAAATTCACATCCATCGAGTCGGTGATGCCATCCAGACATCTCATCCTCTGTTGTCCCCTTTTCCTCCTGCCCCCAATCCCTCCCANTGGATGTGAGAGTTGGACTGTGAAGAAGGCTGAGCACCTAAGAATTGATGCTTTTGAACTGTGGTGTTGGAGAAGACTCTTGAGAGTCCCTTGGACTGCAAGGAGATCCAACCAGTCCATTCTGAAGGAGATCAACCCTGGGATTTCTTTGGAAGAAATGATGCTAAAGCTGAAGCTCCAGTACTTTGGCCACCTCATGCGAAGAGTTGACTCATTGGAAAAGACTTTGATGCAGGGAGGGATTGGGGGCAGGAGGAGAAGGGGACGACAGAGGATGAGATGGCTGGATGGCATCACTGACTCGATGGACGTGAGTCTGAGTGAATTCCAGGAGTTGGTGATGGACAGGGAGGCCTGGCGTGCTGCAAGTCATGGGGTCTCAAAGAGTCAGACACGACTGAGCGACTGAACTAAACTGAGCTGATATATGTGTCTATTTCTAGACTCTGGGTTTTGTTCTACTGACCTAGTCCTTCATAAATATCACGCTATCTTTATGTTGCAGCTTTAGAGTAAGTCTTAAAATTAGGTAGTATGATTCTTCCAACCACAGTTCTCTGAGACCTTGTTTCTTTCCCTATTTTTAATACTAATAATGTCTGCTGTTCTGATTGGCTAAAGTTATCTGTCTTCTAGTTCACTGATTTCTCTCTTACCTCCATTCTACTAGTATGCCAACAGGTAAGTTTTCCATCTTGGTTACTGTACTTCTCGATTCTAAAATTTTCATTTGAGACTTCCCTGGTGGTCCAGTGGCTAAGACTCCTCACTCTGAATGCAGGAGGCCCAGGTTTGATTCCTGGTCAGGGAACTAGATACCAAGTGCCACAACTAACAGCTAACCTGCCACAACTAGAGACCCTGCATTCCACAGCAAAGATGGAAGATATACTTGCTTAGACTTCCTACATTTTTTTTAAATTCATCCTTACCTGTTGGGGCATTTTAATAATTACCACTTCAAAGGCTATGTCAGATAATTCCAATACCTGTGTCATCTTGTCATCAACATCTTTTGACTGTCTTTTCCCACGTGAGTTGAGATTTTCCTGGCTATCTCTGTGCCAAGTAATTTTCAGTTTTATCCTGCACATTGTGAATATTATAAGATTCTGAGTCTTACTTAAATTCTATGGGACTCCTTGCTTCAGCAGGCAATCAATTTGGTTAAATTTAAATCTCAAGTTATGATCTGCCTTCTACTGCTGCTGTGGTTCCAATGTCAGTTCTATTTTCAAAGCCTTTGTGATGCTTTTTGGATCTATCTTGTATCTGCTATCCACTGACCAATCTGGGATCTGGGCAGTTCTGTCATGTAATTCAGTCATCTTCAAAATCTACCCTTTACTGTCTCAAGTAGGATACTCACATGTGTGGCTTAGCTGTGATCCCTGGAGCTCATACCCATCTTTATGGAGTCCCTTTCCCAAGCTCCTCCCTCTCTTAGATCTCTTCAATTCTCTTTGGTTCACTGAAGCTCCCCTTTTGGATCCCATTTTTAGAAAATGGGGCTTTTTTTTTTTAACACTGTTTTGCACTTCTTGAGACTGTGTCACATCAGGGCCAAGATGTAAAAAGACAGGGTAAGAAAGAAAATCAGTATTTATCCCACGCTCTTGAGGCCACAGGAAGGAACTTACCCTCCCTCAGAGCCAGGAAAGGACAGTTGAAAAGTCCACTCTTGGAACTCTCCTGTACTCGGCCTCCTACATCTCTTGTCTCAACTGATTCTGGTCTTGCCCCATGAAAACCGGAACTGGGAGTATAAGAGAGTTCGGTGAATGCCATGAGTCTTTCTGATGAATAATCAAAATGGAAGATGGTTTTGGGAACTCCCTAAACTTGAAATGGGTGCCAGAAGGGAGGATGGTTTGTAGACTGTACCTCAGCATAACATTCTCTGCCCCCTAACTGAATACATTAAAATTGGGGTCAGCCAGAGATGCGGTTGTCTTTGAATATAGTTTATGAAGCTATCCAGGCATCCTCAAGACTCAGGCTTCATCCCAGAACTGGAGAAAGAGGGTGTCAATGAAAATCCTTCCCAGGGAATCCTGGTAGGCTCCTGGAAGTAAAACCATGGCCACTGGGATTCTTAATATTTTCTAAATAAGTAACAAAACAGAAGATAGCAGGGAGTTGGACAGAGTTTATAAGTTGATTGCTTTATCACTGTCCTGCTTAAAAGCCTTCCCTAGCCTGCCATATCTAAGAAATAAATCATTTCACATTCTCTATTCTCTGCGATCTAACCCCAAACCAGTTTTACATCCTGCTGCTTCCTTCTGCCCTGTCCCAGAGACTCCTACCCCACTCTTCTGATTTAATGGTTTATGGTGGGGTTGTGGCATTAATTTAACTTGGAAGTTTCCCAAACAATTCTACTAGGGATCCAGGAGAGATAAGCTCTAATGCTTAATTTTACAGCCAAATAAGATCACTGTTTATTATATTACATAAACCTAGTATAATGCCACATTTTTTACCTCCGGAAATCCATACATTCTTGAAGGTCCAGCTCAAAAGACAAATTCTCCAGGTAGCCACCCCTGATCAGACTAGACCAAAATTAAGGTAAATTTCTCCAGGTTCCCAGAGCATTTTATTTGCATGACTCCACAGTACTTTTCACAGTCTGCAATGTAATATACCTGCACAGCTGCAATGTAAGAAAAGTATAGACCCAATATCAGCTCTGTGAATTGCCCTGTGATTTTAGTAGTCAATTTTCAGTTCTCAAAGCTGTGAATGCTTCATCTTTAAAATATGAAAAAAAAAGGTTATCTTACAGTATTATTATAAGGTTTAAATAAAACACTTCTGTTATCCCCAGCCTTCTTCCTGTCATAGTACAAAGGAAATATAACTAAACAGTTTTTTGGTGAAAGATATTTTGGCAAGAGCTAACAGGCTGTGAGCTCCACCTACTCCAGGCCTCTCCCAACAGTTCCAAGAGTCAACAAGATCAGTATCTGGACATACCTATAATCCACTCAAGAAATACTGATTGGCTGCCCACTGAAATCACATGGAGAACATTTAAAACAAATGATTGGATATTATCCTCAGATTTATGATTTAATTTGTCTGGGAACAGCCTAGGGCATTAAGAGTTTTTAAAGGTCCCCAAGTGATTCTCATATGCATTCAAAATTAAGGATTACCGATCATAAAAATATGGATCAGAAACGTCATTAAGTAAAACTCCTAGGTTATAAACCTCTTGAGGGTGAAGAAGGCACACTGTTCATTTCTATAGAACATAACCCAATCCCCAATCCTCACCAACATTACCCCTTCAATAAAATAGATGTTCAATAAATATTTTTGGAGTTCAACTTAATTCAACAGAGAAATACAATTTAAAAGTTCAGTGTGCATTGTGGAGATCACTGGAGTAATCATTTCCAAAATACAGCAGACATTATCTAGTGGATTCAGGACCCCTGCAACTCCAGTTCTCACACTCTCCCTACCTCTTGTATGCACAGTGTCAGCTCCTAGGCTTAGTAAAACAGATCCATGTCCCCCTATCATCAAGATGCCACTACTGTTTCTCAATCTAACTATAGAAAGTAAAATAATAAAATGATGTTAAAGAAAGGAAACATTACATATAGCCAGGAATGTTTTCAGGTATTATTCTTTAAGTGCAAGAAAGTTGAGCATCTCTAAGTCTTTAAAATTCATGCTTCTCAACTCATGTTCTTGGGTATGATAGTAAAAAGGATTGTCTCTTATGGAACTGGCTTCCAGTGCTTGGGAAGCTTGAAAGAGAGGGAAGAGACTTGTCACTAATTCTGGTTCTGATTTCTAGAATTACTTAATGTAAATAGTCTATCTTTATTAATTCATCAGAAATGCTAAAACTCATAATTAATTTCACATATATTCAAAAGGCCCTAGATATATGTCTATAGAATATTTTCATGTAAAATAATAGATTCAACTAACCATTAGACAAGAAGATCAGAGAGGTCCATCTAATCAAAGCTATGATTTTTCCAATAGTCATGTATGGATGTGAGAGTTGGACTATAAAGAAAGCTGAGCACTGAAGAATTGATGCTTTTGAACTGTGGTGTTGGAGAAGACTCTTCAGAGTCCCTTGGACTGCAAGATCAAACCAGTCAATCTTAAAGGAAATCAGTCCTGAATATTCATTGGAAGGACTGAGGCCAAAGCTGAAGCTCCAATACTTTGGCCACCTCATGTGAAGAACAGACTCATTGGAAAAGACTCTGATGCTGGGAAAGATTGAAGGCAGGAGGAAAATTAAGGCAGGAGGAGAAGGGGATGACAGAGGATGAGATGGTTGGATGGCATCACTGACTCAATGGACATGAGTTTAAGCAAACTCTGGGAGTAGTGAAGGAAAGGGAAGCCTGGCGAGCTGCAGTCCATGGGGTTGCAAAGAGTCGGACATGACTGAGTGACCAAACTGAACTGATCACAAATGAAGCATTCCATCTCTGTCTAAAAGTATGAAATGCATCAGGATAAGCCATGTAAACAATGTAAAATATGTAAACGAGGATGCCTACCCCATACACACACGTACATACAAACCTCAGTTGTTATTTGTGCCATGCAGAGGAAACAGAGATCAAAAGGTCAACATCAGCTAGATCATAGAAAAAGCAAGAGAATTCCAGAAAAATATCTACTTCTGCTTCATTGACTATGCTAAAGCCTTTGACTCTGTGAATCACAACAAACTGTGGAAAATTCTTCAAGAAATGGGAATACCAGACCACCTTACCTGCTTCCTGAGAAATCTGCATGCAGGTCAAGAAGCAACAGTTAGAACTGGACATGGAACAATGGACTGCTTCCAAATTGGTAAAGGAGTATAACAAGGCTGTATAATTTCACCCTGCTTATTTAACTTATATGCGGAGTACCTCATGCAAAATGCCAGACTGGATGAAGCACAAGCTGGAATCAAAATTGTCAGGAGAAATATCAATAACTTCAGACGTGCAGATGTCATCAGCCTTACGGCAGAAAGCGAAGGGGAACTAAAGAGCCTCCTGATGAAAGTGAAAGAGAGTGAAAAAGCTGGCTTAAAATTCAACATTCAAAAAACTAAAATCATGGCATCTGGTCTCATCACTTCATGGCAAATAGATGGGGAAAAAATGGAAACAGTGACAGACTGTTTTCTTGAGCTCCAAAATCATATGGACGTTGACTGTAGCCATGAAATTAAAAGGTACTTGTCCCTTGGAAGAAAAGCTGTGACAAACCTAGACAGTGTATTAAAAAGCAGAGACATTACTTTGCTGACAAAGGTCCATCTAGTCAAAGTTGTGTTTTTTCCAGTAGTCATGTACGGATGTGACAGTTATCATAAAGAAGGCTGAGCACCAAAGAATTGATGCTTTTCAACTGTGGTGTTGGAGAAGACTCTTGAGAGTCCCTTGGACTGCAAGGAGATCCAACCAGTCAATTCTAAAGGAAATCAGTCCTGAATATTCATTGGAAGGACGGATGCTGAAGCTGAAACTCCAATACTTTGGCCACCTGTGAGGAGCCATGAGGCCGATATTGCCTGGACAAGCATGGACAAGCCCGAACAAGTAGCCAACATGAATCATTGTGAAACCAGCAGCTTCCTGGAATCATTATGCCTACAGGGGGCTTTAAGAAAGCCAGGTCACAATGTTCCCCTAGGAAAATAAGTAACTGATATGTACCAAAGATAACTCTAGGACTAGAATGTTGGGCGGGGATAAGTGGAATGCTGGGCGGGGATAAGTTTCTCTTCTTTGTGTAATTCTTTTTCGCGCCACTTTTTCGCGCCACTTTATGTAATCCTTTCGCGTCACTTCCTTATGTAACCTTTGCCTATATATACTACTTGCTTTCAGCTAGTAAATGAGACCTTGACATAAGCCAGACTGACTCTGTCATTCTTCGCCGCTTGGTCTCCTTTCTCTCTCTCCCCCATGATTCCTTCAGGTAGCTCCTTCTCGGGGACCGCGAATAACTGGACCTGCTGGACGGGTCAGCAGGGGAAGGTGCCCTCATAGGAGCGGGAGGAGAAGCCTGAGGAGCAGGCCCAAGAGCATCCAAGGACAGGAGCCTTGAGCGACCAGCCCTCACTGGAGACACTGGAGGCGTTGGTGGCCCTGCAGGTGGAGCTGAGCTCCACAAATGAGAAATCCCCAAAGCCACATTCAACACTTCGCCTCTCAGCACCACGTCACAAGCAGAGGTGGCAAAGGCCTCAGAGGCATCAGGCTCGGGTTGTGGGAACAGGCTTACAGCTGCTTTTTAATTCATGTAGGGCAGGTCACGCAAGTGCTTGGAGACCAGAGTGAGCTTTCCATTAAAAACCAATGTTTGGGGAACAGACGGGCTTGGGTGGAGCTGAGCCCATGGAGGCTGGGATTCCATACTCAGAAACCCTGTATGCTTCTCTCTTGTCTCTGCCTCCTAATTTGGTTAACCCTCAGTCTACCACCTGACACCACCTTCATTGTGCACCTTCACACTCAGACTGTCCATTCAGTGACAGATATTTGTTTAGCACCTGACTCTGGCCAGATTATGTTCCAGGCATGGGACAGCTGTGAGAAGACTGACATTAAACCCATTACTTATGGAGCAGAAATTCTACCAGAGGCCAAACGCTCCCTGGTGGCTCAGACGGTAAACCATCCTACCTCAACCCCATTCCCAGCCCTAGGCTGCAGGGCCACTCCTCTTTCACCCCTCCCAATCCTCATGCTCTCTACTGTCCTGAGGAGCTTCCATTGACCTACAGGTCTGCGCACTGAAATCACTCTGCTGACCCCTTAACCACCATCCAGGTCCCCACTGGGACCACCTGGGNACTGTACCCATTACATAATAGCTCCCATTTCCCCCTTCCCTAAACCCTGGGCCACTGCCATTCTACTTTCTCTCTGAATTTGACTATTTTAAGTACCTCATAGGAGTGGAATCATATTATTTGTCCTTTTGTGACTGGCTTATCTCATCTGTCATCATGTCTTCAATATTTGTCTATGTTGCGGCACGTGTCAGAATTCCCTCATTTTTTAAGGCTGAGTAATACTCTCTCTCTCTCTTTCTCTCTCTTTCTCTCTCTCTATATATATATACACACACACACACCCTATTTTCCAAT
Organism: Neotragus pygmaeus; assembly: GCA_006410875.1. NCBI lineage: Eukaryota > Metazoa > Chordata > Mammalia > Artiodactyla > Bovidae > Neotragus > Neotragus pygmaeus. Next base: position 876,441 of record SJYV01044988.1, on the reverse strand, counting down.
CCATTTGTTTGTCAATGGACACTTGGGTTGCTTCCTCCTTTTGGCAATTAAAAATTAAGCTGTTATTAGCAAGGTTGTATAGGTATCTCTATCATGTATCTACTTTCAGTTCTTTTGGCCATATCAAGAAGAAATGGAATTTCTAGGTCATACTGCATTGCCTTTTTAAAACCTGAAAAATTCTGCATTCCAAAATACATCTAGCCCCAAAGATCTGCATAAACGGATTGTGGACCTGTACTAGAATAATTAGGCAAACATAACTAAAGTTTAGCTCATTCTTATGTAGTTACATATGAATTGTATTAAATGAGGCATGTGCATACACTTCAATATGCTTAATATGATATGTGCGGGGCTTGCAAAATTAAGTCTAAGATGGGTGTTGTCTTCCCATTACAGCTTCCTAACTAGCTTGTAACCTAATGCCACCACGTATGGCTGTGTGATCTTGAGCAAGTTATCTAGGGTTCCTATGCCTCAGTTCTCTTTTTTGTAAGAGAGTAATTAATAATAATAATAAGTAAATCCATATAGTTTGCTAATAGTCTACCCTACAGCATTGTCAGGAGGATCCAATATATTAATATCTACAAGACACTTAGAACAGTGCCTGCTTGCACATAGGAAATACTAGATATCTATTTGTTACATAAATAAATAAGATGATTAAGTACACTTGAGTGAGTCTCTTGTCTGGCTTGTCCAATTTCCTCTCTGAAGTGAGAGTTTTATACTAGAGGGCATATAATAGTTTTAACATTGTGAAAGTCTATACTTCTTTTTACAGATCTACGATTTTNCTCTTCTTTGGAACTCTGCATTCAGATGTTTATATCTTTCCTTTTCTCCTTGGCTTTTCACCTCTCTTCTTTTCACAGCTATTTGTAAGGCCTCCCCAGACAGCCATTTTGCTTTTTTGCATTTCTTTACCATGGGGACGGTCTTGATTCCTGTCTCCTGTACAATGTCACGAACCTCCATCCATAGTTCATCAGGCAGTCTATCTATCAGATCTAGTCCCTTAAATTTATTTCTCACTTCTACTGTATAATCGTTAAGGAATCTGACTTAGGTCATACCTGAATGGTCTAGTGGTTTTCCCTACTTTCTTCAATTTAAGTCTGAATTTGGTAATACGGAGTTCATGATCTGAGTCACAGTCAGCCCCCAGTCTTGTTTTTGCTAACTGTATAGAGCTTCTCCATCTTTGGCTGCAAAGAATATAATCAATCTGATTTCGGTGTTGACCATCTGGTGATGTTCATGTGTAGTGTCTTCTCTTGTGTTTTTGGAAAAGGGTGTTTGCTATGACCAGTGCATTCTCTTGGCAAAAGTCTATTAGCCTTTGCCCTGCTTCATTCCGTATTCCAAGGCCAAATCTGCCTGTTACCCCAGGTGTTTCTTGACTTCCCACTTCTGCGTTCCAGTCCCCTATAATGAAAAGGACATCTTCTTTGGGTGTTAGTTCTAAAAGGTCTTGTAGGTCTTCATAGAACCATTCAACTTCAGCTTCTTCAGCGTTACTGGTTGGGGCATAAGACTTGGATTACTGTGGTATTGAATGGTTTGCCTTGGAAACAAACAGAAATCATTCTGTCGTTTTTGAGATTGCATCGAAGTACAGCATTTTGGACTCTTTTGTTGACCATGATGGCTACTCCATTTCTTCTAAGGGATTCCTGCCCACAGTAGTAGATATAATGGTCATCTGAGTTAAATTCACCCATTCCAGTCCATTTTAGTTCGCTGATTCCTAGAATGTCGACGTTCACTCTTGCCATCTCCTGTTTGACCACTTCCAACTTGCCCTGATTCATGGACCTGACATTCCAGGTTCCTATGCAATATTGCTCTTTACAGCATTGGACCTTGCTTCTATCACCAGTCACATCCACAGCTGGGTATTGTTTTTGCTTTGGTTCCATCCCTTCAGTCTTTCTGGAGTTATTTCTCCACTGATCTCCAGTAGCTTACTGGGCACCTACTGACCTGGGGAGTTCCTCTTTCAGTATCCTATCATTTTGCCTTTTCATACTGTTCATGGGGTTCTCAAGGCAAGAATACTGAAGTGGTTTGCCATTCCCTTCTCCAGCAGACCATATTCTGTCAGACCCCTCCACCATGACCCTCCTGTCTTGGGTGGCCCCACATGGCATGGCTTGGTTTCATTGAATTAGACAAGGCTGTGGTCCATGTGATCAGATTGACTAGTTTTCTGTGATTATGGTTTCAGTGTGTCTGCCCTCTGATGCCCTCTCGCAACACCTACCATCTTACTTGGGTTTCTCTTACCTTGGACGTGGGTAGATACATGTGACTGGCTAGAGACACATGTATACCATAGTTCAGATATAATGGAACCAAACACTTTGTGTTCATGTTCCAGTTTCTCCACTAACTGTGTGAACTTGATTTGGTCTCACAGCTTCTCTAAGCCTAAATATATGTGCCTTACTCTCTGCCTGACGACCACCACTCCACTGATGGCTGGCTGAATGGTCTCACTAAGGTTGCTTCTGGACAGTTGTAGCTTGTGGGAGGGGCCCACTGTGGCCAGTAATTAGGACAGCCTAATAAGCTGAACCATAGGAATTTGATGAAATTGGCAGTTTTAAACTGTAAAAATGGCAATTTCACGTGGTTTGACTAAATATAAGAAAATGGATCTGATTTTCTTCTGTCACCAAATTAACACCATTTTTTTTTAAATGGTGGGAGAAAATAGCAGAAAGATAAAAGCAATCCAAGAATCCATCAGTCGATAAATGTTGCAAAATGTAGTATGTCCATATAATGGAATACTAATCAGTCATAAAAAAGAAGGATATTTTGACACATGCTACAACATGGATGAAGCTGAAGACATTATGCTAAGTGAAATAAACTACTCACAAAAGGAGAAACATTATACAATTCTACTTATGTGAGGTTCCTAAAACAGTCAAATTCATAAAGACAGAAAGAAGAGATGTTGCCAGGGACTGGGGAGAGGGGAAATTTTAGTTACTGTTTAATGGAGACAGAGTTCCAGTTGGAGAAGATGAAAAGTCCGGAGATGGACAGTGAGAAAGATTATACAACAATGTACATGTACCTAATGCCACAGAAAGTACACTAAATTGGTTAGTTTTATATCATGTATATATAAACAATAAATTTTATATTTATGTGTATATATATTAATGGTAAATTTTATATTATGTATGAGAAGCACAGTGGGAGGTGCCTGTTCTAGATTAAAGGAGACTTAAGAGACATAACCAAATGTGATCAGATCTTGTGTAATCATGGTTCTGACAACCAAATGTTTTTAAAAAAAAAATTAAAGGACAACTGGGGAAATTTAAATACGGATTACATTAGCCATTATCAGGAAATGATTAACTGTGTCAGGGTGATGTGGTATTTATTTAAGAATGCATTATCTTTTAGAGAAGTAGCCAAAGTCTTTGGGAATAAATTATAAATTATCATGTCTGATGTATAAGAAAATTCTACTATGCATGTATCTTAATCTCTCAATATTTTTTCACATCAGATCAGTAGCTCAGTCATGTCTGACTCTTTGCGACCCCAGGGACTGCAACACGCCAGGCCTCCCTGTCCATCACCAACCCCTGAAGCCTACTCAAACTCATTTCCATCACGTCAGTAATGCCATCCAACCATCTTATCCTCTGTCGTCCCCTTCTCCTCCCTCCTTCAATCTTTCCCAGCATCAGGGTCTTTTCNCAACACGCCAGGCCTCCCTGTCCATCACCAACCCCTGAAGCCTACTCAAACTCATTTCCATCACGTCAGTAATGCCATCCAACCATCTTATCCTCTGTCGTCCCCTTCTCCTCCCTCCTTCAATCTTTCCCAGCATCAGGGTCTTTTCCAGTGAACTGGTTCTTCACATCAGGTAGCCACAGTATTGGAGTTAACCTATCAAATTAAAAGTTTGGGCTTTTGTGGGGAAGCCATTTTTTAAAACACACTAAAACATTGAACACTTCAGTTAAAAAAAAGAAAACATACTTTGGGAAAATTACAATGAATGTCCTCATTCAGGAAACATTTTAATGTTTATTTTGTTCCAACCAATGTAATGGAGGTACATAGAGGTGAGACAAATAAAACATAATAAAAACATTAAAAAAGTAAAAACAAGAAAAAAAATTTCCAAGCAGAGTGAGGGAAGAAAGGTTGCTAACAACCTGGGAGGATGAAGGGAGATTCAGAAAGATCTCTCAGAAGAGATGAGTATTTAGGAGGGGTGGGAATTAGCCAGGCAACAGGAGGCAGCAAAGGATACTCCAGTCAGCAGGATAGCCCTTAGAACAGAAATAGCATGGCAAGCAGGGGAGGGCAGGAGTCCAGATTACGCATAAGCAGCTCAGTGTTGCCAGAGCTTAAAGGCCTGGGGCTGGAGGGTGAGGACCAGACACAGAACCTGGAGAAATAATCAGGTGTCAGGCTCACTGAAAAGCCTCACAAACTGAAGCAAGAACCCCACTTTGCAGGCAACTTTTACACTGCTAGATGCTAATTAACAAGGCTGAAAGTAGGCTGGAGGCAGGGGAATATAGAGAGGCAGGGCCCAAATCCTGAGACAGCAGAGATTCAAGCTACATGACTGGCATCTGACTGAACGTGGAAGATGAGGAAGGAGTCCAGGAAAGCTCTCAAATTTCAAGTTCAGGTTACGATGAGAGTGATGATGCCATAAACAGAAAAAAGAAAAAAACAAAAGCTTTAAACACTTTGAGCTTAAGAAGCTGATGTGATGCTCAGATGATTAATTTCCAGTAGATGATTAAAACAGATTTAAACTCCCCACAATGAAATGGTGGTTAAAACTAAGGCAACTTCTGATGTGGACAAGAAACAGTCCATAGAGAAGCAAGTTATGGAGAGAACCTCAAGACATGCATATACTCAATGGGGAGAAAGAAGAGTTGGCAAAGACGACCCCAAAAGAATAATCAGTGAGGCAGAAGGACCAGGAGAGATTATATGTCCAGAGAGTGAATTCAAGAAAAGAGAATTATAGTGTATCTGCTATAGGACATATAGAGTCCTGAAAAATTTCATGTTCTGCAAAATTAGGAAGAAAGAGGGAAATACATCAAGACAGAACAATAAGCACCCTTAAGACAGAACACACGTTTCATGGGAGCCAGCAGGCCTGCTCCTGGGCTGCTATGTTCAACTGTTTCTGTACTTCAACTGCTTGTGTTCAACTCCTGTTATCTGGGAGGGCTAAACTGTTCATGTGCTGGTAAAAATCAAGTATTAGCCTACATGAATTTTGCATGAACTAACATCATTCCTCTTTAACATTCAAGTATGAACTAGTTTACGTTACAGAAATACATTATAGTAGAACAGACTGTCAATGGAGGGTCAGACAACAGTATTAATGCCATAAAGTCAATAATAAAAGAGATTATTAATATTTTAGACTGTACCTTTCACTCCCAACTATATTCTCAACTATATTCCCAACTATAATCTCTCTTAAAGAGTGCTTATTAAATAAAGTCTCCATGCTAGCCAACAAATGACCAGTCATAACCCAAGGTGTCTAGACTCAGTGGGCTTCCTGACAGGCTGTTATACACACAAGAGAATCTGTTGTACATCACAGCAATCCATACCTAAGAGGTAAAGGAAAACTCAGAGGGAAGCATTAGAGGGAAGGAAAAAAACAGAGAGGTCAAGAAAGGCCCTGTGGAGAATTGCTGAAGGGTTTTTTTTGAACTATAATGATATCTGGAGGAACTGCAATCTTGGTGTCTCACAGATATATGGAGGAGTCTGAGTGAAGAAAGAGTTTATCAGAGCGAGCCCCACTAAACAGACAGCAAAAGCAAGTATACAGGAATGTATACAAGTGTACAAAATGTATAGGAAGTATAAGAAGTGGTAGGTAAGGTAGAAAAGGCAGAATTTTTTGTAAAATTAAGTGCAGCATACTAAGGACTTCTAATTTTATCCTGAATGCAATGGGATGAATTGCCAGAAAAGTGCTACAGAAAGACTTCAGAAAGATCAATCCATAAACTCCACTGGAGGAAAGACCCAGGGGAACCTGGGCACCGCCACAGCTGCGCAGGTGACTGCGACAGGGGCCGACACTAGGGCAGAGTGTGAAGACTGATAACAAAGACAAAAACAGGAGGGCTCGTCAGATGACTAACCGACAGGGAAGGCGAGGAAGAGGGGAATCAAAGCCGAGGAGAAGGATTTTAAGCTTGAACAGTTAGGTATATCTCTTGCCAATAGAGGTTTCAAAGAAAGAAGTTTAGTAGTGCTAGTTAAATCTGAGGATAAGAAAATATTTATTTAGCCCTAGTATTAAAAACTGAAACCAAGGAAGGAGGTTCAAGAAGGAAAGGATATATGTATATTTATAGCTGATTGACACTGTTGTGTGACAGAAACCAACACAACACTGTGATGCAATTACCCTCCGATTAAAAAATAAACTATCAAACTCTTAAATTAGAGGAAACATATGCAGTACACTCCTTGACATAAATCACAGCAAGATTCTGTATAACCCACCTCCTAGAATAATGGAAATAAAAACCAAAATTAACAAATAGGACCTAATTAAACTTAAAAGCTTTTGCACAGCAAAGGAACTAAACAAGGTGAAAAGACAACCCTCAGAATGGGAGAAAATAACAGCAAATGAAACAACTAACAAAGGATTAATTTCTAAAAGGTATAAGCAGCTTATGCAGCTCAATACCAGAAAAACAAACAACCCAATTAAGAAGTGTGTAGAAAACCAAAACAGACATTTCTCCAAAGAAGATATACAGATGGAAAGATGCTCAACAGCACTCATTATTAGAGAAATAGAAATCAAAACGACAATGTGGTATCACCTCACACCAGTCAGAACGGCCATCATCAAAAAATCTACAAACAATAAATGCTGGAGAAGGTGTGGAGAAAAGGGAACCCTCTTGCACTGCTGGTGGGAATGTAAATCTCCACTATGGAGAACAGTATGGGGATTCCTGGGAAAAAAAAAAAACTAGGAATGAAACTACCATAAGACCTAGCAATCCCACTACTGGCATATTCCCCGAAGAAACCATAGCTGAAAAAGACACATGTACCGCAGTGATCACAGCAGTGCTATTTACAATAGCTAGGACATGGAAGCAGCCTAGACTGATGTCCATCAACAAACGAATGGATAAAGAAGTTATGGTACATATATACAATGGACTATTACTCACCCATAAAAAGGAACACATCTGAGTAAATTCTATTGAGATGGCTGAACCTACAGCTATTATACAGAGTGAAATCTGAAAGAGAAAAACAAGTATCATATATACATGTATGTGGAATCTAGAAAGATGGTCCTGATGAACCTATCTGCAGGGCAGCAACGGAGCCGCAGACGCAGAGACAGACTCGTGGACCCAGCGTGCAAAGGAGAGGGGGACAAACAAACAGCAGCACTGAAATATATACATTACGAGACATAAAACAGATAGCAGGGAGGAATCTGCTGTATGATGCAGGGAGCTCAAACCTACTGCTCTGTGACAACTCAGAAGGATGGGATGGGGTGAGAGGGAGGTTCAAGAGGGAAGGGACACATGTATGCCTATGGCTGACTCATGGTGATGTATGGCAGAAACCAATACAACATTTTAGAGCGATTATCCTCCAATTAAAAATTAATTTTAAAATAAACAAAAGAAACAGAAGCCTAAAGTTTAAGTGGTAAGGCCAAGAATATGAGTTAATATTTTTCAGTGAAACCAACTAACTGGCTTCTTCCTATAGGCAAACTTTGCAAGAGTTGAAAAAAAATAAAAGGTAAATAAATCAAAATGATAAACTGAATGTCAAAAAAATTTATTAGTAAGGTTTTAAAATAATGAAAAGGGCTTCCCTGATAGCTCAGCTGGTAAAGAATCTGCCTGCAATGCAGGAGAACCTGGTTTGACTCCTGGGTCAGGAAGATCCCCTGGAGAAGGGATAGGCTACCCACTCCAGTATTCCCAGGCTTCCCTTGTGGCTCTGGTAAAGCCGGAGCTGGTAAAGACTCTGCCTGCAATGGGGGAGGCCTGGGTTTGATCCCTGGGTTGGGAAGAATAGAGATTTCTCTGATATAGTTAAGATTTCCTAATTATTTCCCCCATTTATTAACCTTCAACTGTGCATCATACAAGTTAAGTCTTAGGTTCTACTCAGTAAAGAGACAGTGCAACACAGTAAGAAAGTTTTGGCTTTAGTGTCACATGGCTTCATTGTAAGTTTAGGTCCTGCCTAAAGCACAGTGGTCCCTGGATTGGGAAGATCCCCTGAAGAAAATGGCAATCCACTCCAGTATTCCCGCCTGGAAAATCCCATGGACAGGGTAGCCTGGTGGGCTACAGTCCACGGGGTCACAAAGAGTTGCACACACACTGTCACTTAAACCATCCGAGGCCTTGGGGCTAACTACTTAAGAACAAGCCTCAAGCTTCCTTGGATAATAATACATACATACTTCATAAGACTAAATAATGCATATAAAGAATTGATACTTGGTACAGGTAGTCCTTGGAAGGAAACTGACGACCAACCTAGATAGCATATTAAAAAGCAGAGACATTACTTTGCCAACAAAGATCCGTCTAGTCAACGCTATGGTTTTTCCAGTGGTCATGTATGGATGTGAGAGTTGGACTGTGAAGAAAGCTGAGTGCCGAAGAATTGATGGTTTTGAACTGTGGTGTTGGAGAAGACTCTTGAGAGTCCGTCCCTTGGACTGCAAGGAGATCCAACCAGTCCATTCTGAAGGAGATCAGTCCTGGGTGTTCACTGGAAGGACTGATGCTGAAGCTGAAACTTCAGTACTTTGGCCACCTCATGCGAAGAGTTGACTCATTGGAAAAGACCCTGATGCTGGGAGGGATGTGGGACAGGAGGAGAAGGCGACGACAGAGGAGGAGATGGCTGGATGGCATCACTGACTTGATGGATGTGAGTTTGAGTGAACTCCGAGAGTTGGTGATGGACGAGGGAGGCCTGGCGTGCTGCGATTCATGGGGTCGCAAAGAGTCGGACACGACTCAGCAAATGAACTGAACTGAACTGAACAGGTACACTGTAAGCATTCAAAAAACCTTAAGAATTTTTAAATAATCATTCGTTTCTGTCACAGATTAAATTATCACATCCTTGAAGTGAACATTTGACCCAGGTGGCAATTATCTGCAAGTGTGATTTATAAGTATTCACTAAATGGAATTCATTATGTATTTCCTAGTTTTAGATACCAAATCCATTCCCCCTACCCAAGCCTTAAACTGCTGACCACGATAACCAACTTCCATCTATAAAGCTCAGGATAATCTTTATCTCCTTTCTCTCCACTGAGCTTTACAAAGAAGAGAAAGGAAGGGGAGGAGGTTCAAAGCCTCATTCTACATTAGGACCATCCCGGTCTTAATTTTTTGGCAAATTCCTCCTTACATTTGGGTAACAGTACCTTTCCTCCAAAATTTATTCTAGTTATCTCTGCCCAGTCACCTTTTTCCATCGCTGTTGTCATGTCACACCTCCTAACCCTGCTGCTGCTGCGTCGCTTCAGTCGTGTCCGACTCTGTGCGACCTCATAGACAGCAGCCCACCAGGCTCCTCCATCCATGGGATTTTCCAGGCAAGAGTACTGGAGTGGGATGCCATCGCCTTCTCCTAACCCTACTCTGAAATAAAGTTCTTCAGATCTCCTTATCAAGAAGTTTCTTATCAACAACTTTTTGCCACAAAAATATTCTCAAACCACCACAGGCAACCTTAAAGCCCCATCTCTTCTCTCCTTCATCTAATTTCTCTTCTTTTTCACCTAGATCTTTATTCACGAATTTCTTATGTGCCCAGTGCAAGTTTAGTACATCCGTTCTATAAAATTTGCCAACCTTTCGTCTATGAAGCCATTCCCAACTGAATGACTATGAAACTGCGGTCTTCAACCCTCTCCCTAGTCACAATTCCCTGGCATAACTCCACACTTTTTTTTTTTTTTTAGAAAATATGTGTTTTATTCTTACACCTAGTATCTTGTGTATCGGCTGGCTATATAATCTATAATGTTTTATCTTTTATCTATTCTGTAGGAGAAAAGATAGGAATGATTGATAGCTCTGCAAAGTATATTTCACTGTTTTCTTAACAGACTGACAATCACTACTATTTAGTCACAGAGCTAAGCTGCAACCTAAGTTTCTAGTATAATAGTTTCTAAAAAGGATAAGACTAAACTAGATAAGGTGTCTAGTGTCAGTTATACCAAATTCCACAATAAAGGCACTTGAGCAGATCTGACCCCAGTTCACCCTTTGGTCACATTTCTAGCATCCCTCTCTTAGCAGTCCAGCTACAGTGGTAATTGAAGAGCCCTACGTTCTCGGGACTCTTTAGTTACTACTCCCTCACGTCTGAAATGCCCCTTCCTTGCCCTCTCCCTCTCCCAGGCTAACTTTTTGTATCCTTCAGGATCTACTCACTCCCATTCATCCACTAGGAATCAACCAGAACATCTCCCTTGACTGCTCAGCTCCAAGTCAGGATCTCCTCATGCGTTCTCAGCATACACTTATTGATGTCACTGCACTGTAGTGATCAGTTTACTTTCCTACACTCCTACTGAACTGTAAACGTAAACTCCTCGAGGTACAGACTGAGCAACCTTATATACCCAACAGAAAATGAATGAATGCTCATACCCACTCCATGACCTTGTGCAGCCTGTACAAGCAGTCTTGAGCTTCCTCATCTTAAGTACCTTCCTTCTGTAAAGTAGGGATAATGCTACACCTTGCTCACGAAGTTGTCCTAAGAACTAAAAGCGGTTATCAATGATGCTCTTAGTAAAGTGCCTGCCATGTGGAACTACCATTTCAATGTCTGCTACTTCATGCCTTAGATTCCTTCCTGTATCCTGGGAATCGTAATGCTGTGATCAATACTTTCAGGCTGGAAGGGTTAGTTAGCAACCAGGCATCTTTTTCATGCATCTAGAAGTTACTGGTTACAGTCTGATCATCAGTTGGCATTTACATGTGCGTATTACGTGCAGGAGTCCTTTCTAGGTTATCACTGAGTTCCCAGAACACAACAGAGGCAAAAAAAAAAAGAAAAAAAAAAAAGAAAAAAAACCTGTACCAACACCCAAAAGCGTAAAGATTGTTAATTACTTCGATATAAACAATACCAAACAATACCGGAATGTTTCAAACTACATTAAGCTTTGTTTTATAACTGGTGTAAGCTTCAAGAACAAATACTGATGGGAAAAGTTCAAAACTAACTTCTATCATCAAGAGGACCAAAAATCAGAGGCAGTCCCCAAATTTCTTGTTGCTATTCCTAAGTTTCACTTTTACTTAAAAGTATTTCTCATAAAAGAAGCTTAACCATGACCACGACAGACACAGATGATCTTAATTTGTCTCAGTCAAATGGGAATTTCACGGTATTTCCTAATTAATATTTAATTTGGCAGCTCCGAAAAATAGCCTGAGTTTTCAGTTTTTCTAGGAAACAGAACGTTGAATGGTATATCCCCACCACCACCACCTTCTCTCTTTAAGACAGGATAAAATGCACACTTTCTTAAGTCACACTGGCCTCTGAGCAAGAATGACAAAACTGCAAATTGTGTCACCTGGAAATAGAAAAGGAGGCTGTGGACCTGAAACACCTTCCCCCTAGCAAATCCAGAGGTCAGAGTCCCAGAGAAGTTTCTGCACCACACTACATGGCGTTCAGTAGCTGCAGAGAGACCTCTAGCGCTGCCTGCAGAAGCCGAGTTTGCAAACAGTACCTGCTAATGTCACCTTAATGAGACAATGGCAACATGCTGAGTAGCAACGAACTGAGTGACCGCGATGAATGTTTACAGTTTTGAAACCACTTGGACATTCTACCAGCTTACAGCAAGAGGCCCTCCAAGACTCTTTATTTCAGTACAACGTGTCAAAGGAATGATCCTTCTATGCACACCCCCTCCGCTACAAGAAAAGGCTAAGAAAACAGGTCCTGGGAGCGGAGGTCGGAACAACGTCTCTTCCAAAGCCCTCCACACAATAGACGGGAAACTATTGTCCACCTTCGGCTTGCTCCAAATGCCAGCGGTTAACGAGTACGAGCTGGGAGAAGCTCTGCACGACTGCTTCGGGGAACCGCACCGGGTTATAAGAAAATGGTCCTGGCGCATCCTACCCTCCCCCATCCGCCACCCTCAAACAAGTCGGTTACCCAGCTGGTCCCCACCCCCCTCTGCGGGCCGCCACCGCCCGCCTGGGCCCGGCTCGCCGAAGGCAGGCGCGGGGACCGGCGGAGACGAGGCTCCATGTGCGGCAGCGCGGGAGGCGATGAGGGGGCCGTGCCGGGCGGGAGGCTGCACCGCGAGCCGGGCGAGAGCCGCGCCGCCCCCTCAGCGCGGCGGTCGAAAGACCGCGGCCGCAGCATCCCCGGCGCGCGAGGCCCCGGCCCGCAGACCCCGCCTCAGCTCCACACCTCTTCCTCGCCGACAGCAGGCCGCGCCCGCGTGACGGGGCCGAAAACCCCGGCATTTCCCGGTCTCCGCACCGGGCAGCCGCCGCTGGCGGCTGCAGCCCGGACCGCCTCCCGCCTCCCGCCGCCCGGCCCCCTGGCCGCAGGGACGGGAGGCGGCGGCCAACTCCGACCCATCGCGGGCCGGCGAGAACCAGCCCGGTCGCGCCGGCCCCCCGCCCCTCCTCGCCGCCTCAGGGCCGGCGCGCCCGGGCGGGCGAGCCGGGCGGGCCCCCAGCCGCGGAAGCACACTCACCTCCACATCTCGGCCCTTATTCTTGAAGCTCTTGATGCGGTGGTTCTCCAAGCCGGGGTTCTCGGCCATGGCTGCGCGCGGCTCTGGCGGCGGCNATCTTTAGTTTGTTTCTCTTCAGACTTCAGTAGAGCTTTGCTTAGGTTTTCTTTCATATTAAAGGAGCACAATGAAATAAGTTATTTCTCTCTCTCTTTAAAAAAAAAAATTCATTTATTTACGTATGGCTGTGCTGGGTCCTCATTGCTTCGAGCAAGCTTTCTCTAGTTGCCGTGAGCAGGATCTACTCTGCAGCATGGTGCATGGGCTTCTCCTCGCAGAGCACGGACTCTAAAGCATGGACTTCAAAGCACAGACTTCGGTAGTTGTGCACTGACTCAGTTGCCCTGCAGCACCTGGGATCTTCCTGGAGCAAGGGTCAACCCTGCGCCCCCTAGATTGGCAGGCGGACTTTTAACTATTGGACTACCAGGGAAGTCTAATGAGTTGTTTCTCTCTCATAACATTAGACAACCCAACTAATGGGAAAAGGGATGGGACAGATAAATACATTAAAAATACATAGAAAAAATAACATAAGAATGTCTTCTGACCCACAGTATGAGCAGATATAATTCCAGTCACTTACTACCAAAGGAAAATCTGAACCAAGCCAAGCCCCGCCATTTGAAATAACCATAATTCTGAAAACCTGTCTTCATTAGTAGTTATTTGTTTACTATGGAAATGAGAATAAGTAAAGAATCTGCCTGCAATGCAGGATACCTGGGTTCAATCCCTTGGTCAGGAAGATCTTCTAGAGAAGGAAATGGTTATCCATTTCGGTATTCTTGCCTGGAGAATCCCATGGACAGAGAAGACTGGTGGGCTACTGTCTGTGGGGTCTCAAAAAAGTCAGACACGACTGAGCAACTAACATTTACATTTAACATGTTCGAAGCACTGTCCTCGGAGAAGGCAATGGCATCCCACTCCCGTACTCTTGTCTGGAAACTCCCATGGATGGAGGAGCCCGGTAGGCTGCAGTCCATGGGGTCGCTGAGTCAGACACGACTGAGCGACTTCACTTTCACTTCTCGGTTTCATGCATTGGAGAAGGAAATGGCAACCCACTCCAGTGTTCTTGCCTGGAGAATCCCAGGGATGACGGAGCCCAATGGGCTGCTGTCTGTGGGGTCGCACAGAGTCGGACACGACTGAAGCGACTTAGCAGCAGCAGCAGCAGCAAGCACTGTCCTAAGTAATTTACATATATTACTGACAAGCTTACAAGGTAAGTAGACAATACCATTTTCCATTTTTATTGTTCAGTTGCTCAGTCATATCTGATTCTTTGTGACCCCAAGGACTGCAGCACGCCAGGCTTCCCTGTCCTTCACCTTCTCCTGGAGTTTGCTCAAACTCATGTCCATTGAGGTGGTGATGCCATCCTAATATCTCATTCTCTGTCGTCCACTTCTCCTCCTGTCCTCTATCTTTCCTAGCATCAGAGTCTTTTCCAATGAGTTGGCTCTTCACATCAAGTGGCCAAAGTGTTGGAGTTTCAGCTTCACCATCAGTCCTTCCAATGAATATTCAGGGTTGATTTTGGCTGATCCCATTTTACAGACAGATCAGCTGAGGCACAGAGTAGAGACTCTCCTTAGGTCATACAACTGCTCAGTATGAGAGCCAGGATCTAAGCTCAGGCAATCTGGATTCATTTTACAATCTTGCTTCTGGGGGCAGATGGAACACTAATTAACTTAAACAAAGAACAATTCCTTACTATACACAAACCTGTGATCATACAGCAAGACTAATACAGCTATGATTGTTTGTAGAAATCAGTTAGAAAGAACTCCAACGAACTTACCTGGTGGTCCACTGGTTAGGATTGCATACTTCCACTGCAGGGGGTGTGGGTTCGATCCTTGGGGAACTAAGATCCTGCACACCCCTAAAGTGTGACCAAAAAATAAAAAAACAAACACCTGAGGGTTGCCTTTTATTGTCATCAAACCCAATTCTCCTTGGTTTTCAAAATCCTCTGTAGGAAGAGTATCTCAGCTGGCCATAATTTTTAAAAGTCAAGAAATAAATCCTGGACACATTCTTTTGGATCTAATTCAAATTGCACCTGAAATTGGAATAGTTTATGAAATGTTCTCTCTCTCTCTCTTTTTTAAGTTATATCATTGAATAAATTCTCCTTTCAAAAAAACCTGGTTGAGTTTCAACAGAAAGACCCATAATAAATGCACCTTTTTCTGCAGCTACTGTCATAGGGATTGTCTCAGTGGTGGGCTCTAACCTCAGTCAGTCTATTCAGAGTGAATCTCAGGACCTTTGTGGGCAGGACCAGCAAAAAGTTGGTGGAAAACTGAACTTGAACCTTGGAAGACATGAGGCTGCAGAAGCTTTACTCAGGGTTGCTGGAATCCACTGTTCAGAGTTCAGGGTACCCATCCAACCAAGGGAAGGTAGTCAAGAGATGGGAGAGAAACAACTCCGTGACATCATTTGATCCTCACTCCTTTTTCAGTAACTTTAGCCAATAAGATTCTACTTTTTGCTCAGGTTTTATCATTAGTGATCAAAAGAGTTCAAACACACTCTTTTTTAATATTCCTCAAATTTACCTTCTCTCTTTCTGCCCTGCCTAGGATCAAGCTAGCCTTCCTCTCTACAGAATGCTCCAATTATCTATTTTTGCCTTACAACGACCCTGAAATGTAGTGGCTTAAAGCAATGATTCATTATTTTTCTTGATTCTGTGTGTTGGCAAAAGGTGATTGTCCAGATGTATCAGTCAGCTTTACCATAGTAACAAAGGACTCCCTGACTCCCAGTGGCTTGTAACAACCAGTGTTCCTTACTCTGGTACCACGTCTGCCGCCACATTAGTAAAGGCTCTGCTTCTGCTCCGTGTGTTTTCACAATCTGGGACCAAGTTTGCAGGAGTAGCTCCTATGTGAGACGTGCCAGTCCTGTGCCAGAACAGAAGAGCAAGAAAGTAGGTGCAAACGTCCACAGTAACCTTTAAAGCCTCAGTTCGAGTGGTGTTTACGCCATGTCCTTTCACAACACAATGACCAAAGCAAGTCCCTAGCTTTGAAGGCTCCCCATAGCGGTCCAGATAAATTAGGTTGACACCCAAGGCCCTTTTAAAAGGTTAAATAAGGTAAGGAGATACATACACGCACACACACAAAAGCAGAGAGAGAAGGAGATATTACATGTATAGATACACACCCACAAACATGCACAGTATTATCCTTGCTTGCTTGCTAAGTCATTCAGTCATATCCAACTCTTTGCAACCCTGTGGACTGTAGCCCGCCAGGCTCCTCTGTCCATGGGATTCTCCAGGCAAGAAGACTGGAGTGGGTTGCCGTGCCCTCCTCCCGGGGATCTTCCCGACTCACGAACTGAACTCACGCCGCTTGTGTCTCCTGCACTGCCAGATACGTTCTTTACCACTAACACCATCTGGGAAGCCCATCCAGGATTATACCACCCTTTATTTTTAATTTTTATTTTTTCGGCCACGCCACACAGCATGCGGGACCTTAGTTCCTGGACCAGGGATGTAACCCACATCCCCTGGAGTGGAAGCGGAGAGTCTTAAAGTATTATTCCACTCTTGAGGAAACTTGACTTCTACGTGGCAGCTTGAGGGTAAGCTCTGGAACCCATCCTTTATTAATCAGGGGAAATCTAGGAAGCCTCTTTCCAAACAATTGTCAGGCTTCTGTTGAGCCTGTTCTGATTGTAGGCTTTAGTTCTAGTAACTGGGATCCTCCCCTCCTTTTTTTTTTTTAAACTGTAGTAAGAAATACATAACACGAAATTTACCATCTTAGCCATTTCCAAGTGTGCGGCACAGTAGTGTTAGATGCACTTGCTCTATACAGACCTCCCAAACGTCTTTATCTCTCATAACTGAAACTTTATACCCATTGAGTAATAACGCCCCATTTGCCTCTACCTCTAGCCTCTGCATTCAGTCTTCTGCCCCACCTGTGGGGTCACAGAGTGGCTCTGCTGTGGGACTTCCCTGCCCACCTGCCAAGGCTCCTGCCCGGGACGCTCGGCTCCTTGTTGTTTTCACAGACCTTCTTCTCAAAGCCAACCACGTGGCCTGCCCTCCAGTACAGCCCCACCCAAGAGCATCTAATTTCTGTCTCCTTCCTGGATACATATATAGGAGCTGAGATAATAACACTAGTGGGAATTCCCTGGCAGTCCAGCGGTTACACACAAGGGGCTTCCCAGGTGACTTAATGGTAAAGAATCTGCCTGCCAAGCGGGTTTGATTCTTGGGCAGGGAAGATCCTCTGGAGAAGGAAATGGCAACTCATGTCAGTATTCTTGTCTAGGCAATCCCATGAACAGAGGAGCCAGCAGGCTACAATCCACGGGGTCTCAAAAGAGTCAGACACGACTTAGCAACTAAACAACAATGACAAACCAGTGGTTAGACCTCCCTAACCACTGCCAAGGGCCCCAGGTTCAGTCCTTAGTAGGGGAACTAAGATCCCATAAACTGCGTGGCTCAATCAAAAAATAAAATTAAAACTAAAAATACAAGGTAACAATGACATCTATAATTTATTATATATGTTCAAGTTCCAGGCATCATTCTAGATGCTCGACAGATGGATCTCTAATCCCTACACAACCTAGAAGTTATGTAAGATATGAAGGCTACTCCCAGGGCTTTATTTTCATTAAGCACCACTCTTTTCTTTTTTTGGCCACATAACTGGGCTTGTAGGATCCTAGTTCCCAGACCTAGTTCCTTCAAAGCATCTAGTCCTAACCACTGGACCACTAGGGAATTTACCATCATGCACCATTCTTGATGTAGAGTTCAACCTTTCTTCAAGTCCCCCATAACAATCCATTAGCAACAAAACTATGCGCAAGCAATATAAATTTACTGATGCCTCCTCAAAGACATGAAACAGAGTTCTACACTGCACGTCCAATAAATGTCAAAATTCTCAACAGAAGTGGCTTTTCTCTGATGTCCTCTTCTGCTGTGCTACCATCAAGCCTCCTTCTTAGTCTCCCATCTCCAAGGTTTAGCCGCCTCAATGTTATACTGAATAAAGTAACAGGTAACAGAATATGCAATAGAAACATAGCTTAAACAATAAAGTTTATTATCACTGGAAATATCATTTCTAGATTTGGTTAATTCAGAAACACAACAATGTCATCAAGCACCCAACCCAGGTGCTTTTTGCCTTTTTCCTTTGCCATTCACAGAATATAAGTTTTCATCCTCAGAGTTGTTACCCATGATCACAAGATGGCTGCCATAGCTGGAAGAATTATACCTGCATATAACTACACTTACACGTAGAAAAGGGGCATTTCTCACCACATCCTCTGCCTCCCACCCTAAATCAGAAGAGAAAACGTTTCCCAGAAATATCTCAGACAATTTATCTTTAAACTCAGCCACCAGGGTTGAGTCACAGGCTTGTAGTAACTAATATTGGTGTTTTTAGCCTCTAGAGTTGGAAAGACGGTTCTGGCAGTAAGGACAAAGGGTAGAGAGAGTTGTTGAGAAATAATCCACCAGCCTTGCCCATACGAAGCAGCTCGGTATCCTGCTCATTTCTGTGCTCTGCAAAGTAAAATGCCCGATTGTTTAAAAGGTGAAGCTCCCTGCAGCTCTGGTTCTCAGCAGTCTAATATTATATGCGGGGAGACTCTTTAGAGTCCCACTCCTGCCCCTAACCCTAGGGGGACTTTCAAAGCAGAAAATGTTAAAACTCCTCCCTAAGGACTTCTGGAAGTATCTTTACTGCCATCTCCATACACGTAGCCATTCAGTAAACTTTTATAACCTTGTACAGTTTTGGAAACTGAGCATCAAAGCCTAGAGTCAAACAGGCTTCAAACAGGAGTCCAACTGCAGATCAGGGTTCGAATCCCGGGCTGCCTGGCTTCAGTGGCCTTGCTGCCAATGAAAGCAGCAGCCGCATGCAGAGTGCTCAGTCACCCAGTCGTGTTCGACTCTTTGAAACCCCATGGGCTATAGCCCAGCAGGTCCTCTGACTACAGGATTTCTCAGGCAAGAATACTGGAGTGGCTTGTCTGTTTCCTTCTCCAGGGAAAAGTCCTGACCCAGGGGTCAAACCCGCGTCTCTTGCTTGGCAGGCAGATTTTTCACTGCTGAGTGCCCAGGGAAGCATCTTCAAAGAACCAAAATAACAGAATGGGTTTAAAATTTACCAGAAGGATAAATAACTTCTTGGCCCCGCAATAATTAAAAACCATCACAAGGTTCTAAGGAGGAATGCAATTTCTGCCCCTCCCTGGCTATCTTTAAAAGATAAAATAGAGCAGTGCTTTCAGCTCTTGGCTGAGAACATGGAGACATTTTAAAGTGTCTGAATAAATGAACACAAGCCATGCTTCTGAGTTCCTGACATCAAACCCTTTAAGTGGGGCCTAGGGAGCTCTTCGTTCAACAGCAAACACTTACTGAAGGCCTGGCCCTGGCCCCGAGCAAGGAGGTCTGAGGCCAGAAACCTGAATAGACAGATATTTTGGTCTCCATGTGGTAAGCGCTATTGTGGAAGTATGAACAGAAGGCGCGGGAGTGCTAGCAGGGGAGAGGGCCAGGAGGGCGGTTGTGAGAGGGCCAAGATCGTCATCGCCCGGACTGAGGCCATGCCTGCACAGGGCAGTCACTCACTTTCAAAACAGGGACCCTGAGTCATGAGGGAGGAGCTAAACTGGATTCAGAATACGCCGTAACACAAGGTGCGTGCGTGTGTGCTATGTCACTTCAGTCATCTCCGACTCTTGGCGACCCTATGGATTGTAGCCTGCCAGGCTCCTCTGTCCATAGGGATTCTCCAGGCAAGAACACTGGAGTGGGTTGCCATGACCTCCTCCAGGGGATCTTCCCAACCCAGGGATCGAACCCCAATCTCCTGCGGCTCGTGCACTGCAGGCGAAGAAGTCTTTATCACTGAGCCCCAGGGGAAGCCCGAAACACAAAGTTGGGGGGAGGTGAGAAATGTTTTGGAAAGATTTCCTTCCAAAATGGTTTACAGGAAAACATTTTAGCAATTCTAAATGTAAATTTCAGGGTTTCATTTGTCTTGAAGCTCGGCTTATGGAACACTTCACGTGGCTTATGTACTTCGAATAATGTAGCAAGTAATTTGCGTACATAATCTTGTTTAAAGCTTACAATAATCCTGTGAGATAGGTAGTCCTATTTTTCCACTTAAAAATTTTTTCTTTTAAAATTTTTAATTCCTCCACTCTCCTTCTTCTTTTAGGTGCAGGAACTAAGGATCAGAGAGGTTAAGCAATTTGTCCAAGGTCATTCAGCTCCTAATTAACAGACCCAGATCCTGACCTGCCCTGTCACGTATGTGATCAAGATGTGTCTAGGAAACTCATTCTTAGAAAGTAGTATTTCATGGGAAAGGTAGTTATAGGTTAGTACACTGGATCCAAGTAGAAAATAGGTGTCCTGTATTTACACTTCAGCAGAAAAGCAATAAAAATCACCATCGAGGTTGAATAATCCATCAGTAGAAAGGAGAGGAGAACCATTTTTTTTAATGGATACTGAATGATGCTCTATTCTCACACGTATTTTTATAACAAAGCATTTATTAAGGAATTCAGTTTTAGGGAGAATAGTTTTGCAACTCTGATTATCTGTTGGGGCTGTATTTTCTAAATCTTGGGCAAATTTACAGACACGCTGAAAAACGTGAATGGGAGCACCATTGAACTGAGACCCTTGCAGTCAAAGAGTCGTCCATCCCCTTGACTGCTTTTCAAAAATGCAGGTTCTCAGGCCCCTCTCCAGACCTGGTAGGTGGTTGGTGGTTTAATTACTAAGTTGTGTCCAACTCTTTGCAACCCCATGGGCTGTAGCCCACCAGGCTTCTCTGTCCATGGGATTTTCCAGGCAGGAATACTGGAATGGGTTGCCATTTCCTTCTCCAGGGGATCTTCCCAACCCAAGGATTGAACCCCGGTGTCCTACATTGCATGCGGATTCTTTAATGACTGAGCCACCAGGGAAGCCAGGATGCCCACGTGGTTCAAGTACACAGGAGCCTGAGGAGCATGCTTCTCTATCTCTTGTCTCCTCCCTCCCATCTTGGATAATATTCTACGAGTCCATGAAAATCAAGAACACAGTAGGTCGTGTGATGGACTCAAAAAAACAAAGTTTATATCCAAACATTTACTCTCTCTCTAACTGGACTTGTTTTTACTTTAACTTTGTCTAGTAACTCCTTTTCCATAGATTTTTAGGGAGACCTATGGCAATACAGAGCTTCCTAGGTGGTACTAGTGGTAATGAACTGCCAGTTTAGGAGTTGCAAGAGACTTGGGTTCGATCCCTGGATCGGGAGGATCCTCTGAGGAGGGCATGGCAACCCACTCCAGTATTCTTGCCTGGAGAATCCCACGGACAGAGAAACCTGGCAGGCTACAGTTCACAGGGTCTCACAGAGTTGGACATGACTAAAGTGACTTACCACGCATGCACACACATGGTCATGGTCATACTAGAAAAAAGGGGGAAATAACAGGGAAAAAGAAGTCAGTGGGAAGAAAAAGGAGGGAGCTGTGGTTTCCGCATGGCACGGACCCATCATAAAAAAACTCTTTAATACATGACTGAATTTCTGCAGAGTTTGGGTGCAAAGCCTACTACGTGAAATGCCCGCTGGGTGGTCTGGCTTTTGATTCCTCCCATCAGAAACCCTCTGCTATTTTGCAAACATTTCAATGGCTCTGATGAAAGCAGTGAAACAACAGCTGGTGAATAATCTCATTTTGTATTAATAGAGCAGTGTTGCCCCATCTAGGTCCCTCAGTACTTTACAAAACAGAACATCCTTTCTTTCCCAGAGCAAGGATCAGAAGTCTCAGCCACTCTGCACTAGAGCACCAGTAGGGGCCGCTGCAGAAGCAGAGAGCGCTTTTCCTACAGACAGAACCTACTGGGCTCTTCCAGACGAAATTTAAGCTAGAATTGGAGAGAGGGCATGGCTGTGTGCTGGTGAACCATGCCCGACTCTTTGGGACCCCATGGACTGTAGGCCACCAGGGTCCTATGTCCATGGAATTCCCCAGGCAAGAAAACTGGAGAGGGTTGTCATTTCTTTCTACAGGGGATCTTCTAGACCCAGTGATTGAACCCTCATTTCTAGCATCTTCTGCATTGGCAGGCGGATTCTTTACCACTGTGCCACCTTGGAAGCCCTATCGGAGAGAGTATCTTCATTAAATCACCATACTTTACCTATGATAAACGATAGCCGCAAAATAACACGATTCTTGTCCCAGACCTGCCTCACTTTTCTTTATGTGAAGCTCTTTCTGTGAAGCACAGTAGACATGTCAAAGTTAGGTGATAATCCTGAAAGATAAATCTGGGCTATTTTTAATACCAGGGCTAGCAAAGAGTTGGACATGACTGAGCAACTGAGCACAACACAGCACAGCTAGTGGTTTACCAGGAGTGGAGTCAAATAAAACAGAACCTGGTGACACCAGCCTTAATCAGTGGCCCTGCTTGAGCCAGTAGCATTTCAACAGTGCAGAGAATTGCAAAGGAATGAAAAATAATCTGTGATTTTGAGGCACTTCATTCTACTGCAGGATTTATTCAAGACAAATGGCTGGAAGCAGGGGTGTAAGATAAAACCATTAAAGATATATACTGCAGCTGATTATAAAT
This sequence comes from Neotragus pygmaeus, assembly GCA_006410875.1. Classification (NCBI taxonomy): domain Eukaryota; kingdom Metazoa; phylum Chordata; class Mammalia; order Artiodactyla; family Bovidae; genus Neotragus; species Neotragus pygmaeus. The sequence continues at coordinate 853,900 of SJYV01044988.1, read as the reverse complement.
GCTATTATTGACATACTCAGGGGGGCTTCCCAGGTGGCTCTTGTGGTTAAAGAACCTGCCTGACAATGCAGGAGATATAAGAGATGAGGGTTCGATCCCTGGGTTAGGAAGATCCCCTGGAGGAGGAAATGTAAACCCACTCCATTCTTGCCTGGGAAATCCCACGGAGAGAGGAGCCTGGTGGGCAACAGCCCACAGGGGTGTACAGAGTCAGATACGATTGAAGAGACTTAGCACGAAAGCACACATACAGGGTGGGAAGACTAAAATATTTTGCTTAAGGAACATTTCTGGAGGTTTGGACAAAACTTTTTTTTTTTTAATTCCAAGAGAAAAGTAATGCTGTTGGTTGTTGTTGTTGTTGTTGTTCGTTTGCTTTTAATATTATTTAACGTTTACTAAAGCTGAACTGGGCTTCCCAGGTGGTGACAGTGGTTAAAGAACCTGCCTACCAATGCAGGAGACATAAGAGACCCGGGTTCAGTCCCTGGGCCGGGAAGATCCCCTGGAGAAGGAAATGGCAACCCACTCCAGTATTCTTGCCTGGAGAATCCCATGGACAGAGGAGGCTGATGGGCAACAGTCCATGGGGTTGCAGAGAGTCGGACACAATTGAATGACTAAACAATAATAAATACTGGAGGATGACTTATGTGCTGGCACCGCAGTTAGAAAATAGGGATTATTATCCCCATGTGTCATGGAAAGTCTTTCTTTATGACTCCTCTGTACATAACCCCCCCCTTCCTTTTCTACTTTGTATTATGGAACATTTTCAAACAATACAAAACAGAGAAAATAATGTAATGGATCACTGCCAAGCCTCAACAATTATTTACATGTGGAAATCCTACTTTCTTCTATCTAACTGGATTATTTTGAAATTAGTCCCAGATTTCACATCATATTATCCACACATATTTTAGTGGTGTGTCTCTAAAAGATAAGGATTCAGAAAAAATCATAACCATTGGGATTTTCTTGGTGGTCCAATGGCTAAGCCTCTACACTCCCAATGCAAGCAGCTGGGGTTTGATCCCTGGTCGGGGAACTAGATCTCATATGCTGCAGTTAAAGATCCCACATACCACAGTGAAGACAGAACTAAGACCTGGTGCAGCCAAATAAATACATAAATGTTAAAAAAAAAAAATCATAACCATAATGTCATCATCATACCTTAAAAAGCCTTAATGTTATCAAATATTCAATCAGTGTTCAGATACTTGAAATTTCTCATTATTTTTTAACAGCTTTTTAAAATTAGTATTTTACGGTCCATACATTGCAGTCAGTTTAAATATCCTCTATGTCTCTTTTCACTTAAATAGACTGTCCTGCCTTCTTTTCTTCTTTCATTTGTTGGGAAAACTGGGATACTTTGCAGTTACCTACATTCTTCATTTTGCTGACTGCATCCCTGTGGCAACATTCAATGTGTTTCCCTAAGTCCTGCATTTCCTGAAACGTATTTGGTTACATCGTGATTAGATCAGGGTCCGGTTTGTTTTTTTTTTTTTTTCCCACCAAACTTTGTTTATTTTCTACTGGGGTAGAGCCGATTAATAACGCTGTGGTAATTTCAGGTGAACAGTGAAGAGACTCAGCCATACATACACATGTATGCTTTCTCCCCTAAACCCCCTCCCATTCCCACGGGCCATAACATTGAGCAGAGTTCCCTGTGGTACATAGTAGGTCCTTGCTGGTTACACATTTTAAATATGGCAGTGTGTACATGACCTTCCCAAAGTCCACAACTATTTCAGGGTCCATTTTTTACAAGGATACTTCATAGCTGGTGCCGTGAACCTCCGACTGCGTCGCATCAGTATCACGTGGTGTCTGCTTGTCTCCTCTTTTGTGATGCTAGGATTGGCGAGTGAATCCAGGCACTGCCAGCTTGATCCGTCCATTTAAAAGTGCCCCATAAGCTTTTCCCCTGAGAGTTTTTAACAGGCACTGATGATCATTGCTTTGATCTGTTATCTCATTAGCGATTAGAGACATACGGTATTCTAATCCCAGCATTCCTCCTTCATCTACTAGCTGGAAAGCTTCTGAAACAACTTTTCCTCAACAACAATATAGCTATCCTGAGATATGGTTCATATAGAAAAGACAAGGCAAATGCTCAGCTTTCCCTTTTTAAACCAGCATTCAGAGTGATGAGTTGGTTCCTTAGCAACCTGTAAAGGTGACCTATGAGAGGGTTTTTTTTTTCCTCCTGGTATAATTATAAACTCACAAATTTTAATATATTTGATGAATCTCAATCCATTGGAGATGCTCAAATTATTCCATCTTTGAATGCTGAGAGTCTCTTTAACCTCACTGGCTCCTGACCTGAGTCTTTTGGATACAACCCAATCATCTCTACGGGCTTCCCAGTGGCTCAGCAGGAAAGCATCTATCTGCAATGTAGGAAACTCAGAGTTTGATCCCTGGGTGGGGAAGAGCCCCTGGAAAAGGAAATGGCAACCCACTCCAGTATTCTTGCCCGGAGAATCCCATAGACGGAGGAGCCTGCTGTGCCGTGGGGTCCAAAGAGTCGGGCATGACTGAGAGACTGAAGAACAAACTGTCATCTCTGACAGCCTCCTTCCTTCTAGAAGGACAAGATGCTCATTTCTTGCCCCAGCTCTGGAATCAGTGATGACCCACAGAAGCCCTGGTTCCCTTTAGTGACCACAGCTGAGTGGCCACATGCTGGTGATGGGGTGTTTCTGGCTCCTGGGATTGCCGTGTGAGCAGGTCTTTCCATGGCCAGAGCCAGACGGACCCCGCTTCTGCTCTCGTCTCCTCCCACTGCTCTCGTTCACTTCACTCCTGGCACACCCGCCTCCTTACTCAAGGTGCTGCTGAAAAGAACTGAGAACCTCCTGCGGAGGGCCCTTTCTTTGCCTTCGGTGTTTCCCACGCTTATCACTCACTCTTCCAAACACCGTTGCTCACTCCTCATGTCCTTCAGGCCTTTACTCAAATGTCAGTGAGACCATCTCTGAACATCTCATCCAACACGGTCCACGGAACCCTTGCCCTCCCCAATATTCCCCACACCTCTCCCTGTCTGAGTTTTCTCCCAGGACCTGCTGGCTAATTCTGTGTAATTTAGTTGATATTTTATCTGCTGTCTGTTTACTCACTAGAATGCATGTTTCAAGAGGGCAGAGACTTTTGTCTGTTTTTTGTAGGTTCGCATTAGTTATCTATTTTATACATAGTAGTGTATATATGTCGAGAAGGCAATTGCAACCCACTCCAGTACTCTTGCCTGGAAAATCCCATGGACAGAGGAGCCTGGTAGGCTGCAATCCATGGGGTTGCTAAGAGTCAGACACAACTGAGCAACTTCACTTTTGCCTTTCACTTTCATGCATTGGAGAAGGAAATGGCAACCCACTCCAGTGTTCTTGCCTGGAAAATCCCAGGGGTGGGGTTGCCTGGTGGGTTGCCGTCTATGGGGTCACACAGAGTTGGACACAACTGAAGCAACTTAGCAGCAGCAACTGAAGATTGTCAGTCCCAATCATCCAGTTCATCCCACTCACCTCCTCCACCTCAGTGTCCATACACTTGTTTTCTACATGTGTCTCTATTTCTGTTTTGCAGATAGGTTCACCTGCACCATTTTTCTAGATCCCACATATATGGGTTAAAGTAAGACATTTTTCTCTTTCTGACTTACTTCACTCTGTATGACAGCCTCTAGGTCCATCTACATCTCTGCAAATGGCACAGTTTCACTCCTTTTTATGGCTGAGTAATATTCCATTGTATATATGTACCACATCTTTATCCATTTCTTTATCCACATGTTTCTTTATCCATACCCATTCCCATTTAGGTTACTTCCATGTCCTGGCTATGGTAAATAGTGCTGCAATGAATATTGGGGTACATGGATCTTTTGGAAGTATGGTACTAGCACAAAAACAGAAATATGGACCAATGGAACAGAACAGAAAGCCCAGAGATAAACCCACACACCTATGGTCACCTAATCTATGACAAAGGAGGCAAGAATATACATTATACAAGAGTATACAATTTCTTCAAAAAGAGGTGCTGGGAAAACTGGATAATTGTATGAAAAAGAATGAAACTAGAGCACTCCTTAACACCAAACACAAAAATAAGCTCAAAATGGATTAGAGGGTTTTGTCCATTTTGGATTACAGAGTTCTATATTGTTCAGAGATGTATCCGTGGCATCCAGAGCAGGGTCTGGCTGTGAGTAGCTGCTTAGTAAATAGTTGTTGAAGAAATGAACTAAGAGGAAATAAGCCTATTGTGACTGACCTAAGCCCATCTAGTCTTTCAGTTACTGGATGCCTCTGGCAAACATCTGTAGACTCCAAAAATTAGACTTTTGTGGGGAATGTAAGCTCACCCTACCCCATTATTTCACATCTGGATCAAGTCTGGAAACAGGGCTAATTTAGTCACACACTTGTCAGACTCATGGGCCACTGGAAGGACTGTGGTTTATAAACTGAGTGAGACAGGTTATACGAAAGACAGGAGTCAAGGATGACTCTCCAGGGTTGTATCATTTTTCTTTTTGTTTTTTTGGGGGAGTTTTTTGGTACAAACCAAAACTTTCAGAGTGGCATTGCCATTTACTAAAATGGGGGAGAAAACCAGAGACGCACGCTCTGAGGGACAAATCCTGTTGGTGGTGACGGCCAATAAGATACTGGAGCTGTCAACTGGGCAATTAGATAGAAGGGTTTCAAGTTCAGAGAAGAGGGGCTTGGATAGATAAATGTGGGAGTCAACGGTACAGAGATGGTACTTAAAGCCATGAGACAACACGAAGAGATGAGGCAGAACGGGGATGAAGGTTGCGGACAGATCCTTCGGTGCTTTAAGGTCCAGGAGTGCCCCGGCAGACGGCCAGAAAGTGTGGAGCGCGTGTTGTCCTGAAAGTGTTCCGGGGCTTCTCTAGTGACTCAGTGGTAAAGAATCCACCTGCCGATGCAGGAAGACAGGGGTTTGATCCCTGCTCTGGAAAGATCGCACAAGCTGTGGAGCAACCAAGCTCGTGCACCACATCTCTTAGGCCAGTGCTCTAGAGCCGGGAGCCACCGCTCCTGAAGGGCATGCGCCCTAGAGCCTGTGCTCTGCAGAGAGAGAAGCCAGCACAGCGAGAAGCCTGAGAGCACCACAGCTAGAGAGCAGCTCCCCGCCTTGCCGCAACTGGAGAAAAGCCCGGAGCAGCCACAAAGGCCCAACACAGCCAAAAGCAATCAGATAAATAAAACTATAAAGAAAAGAGCTCCAAACATAACATGGAATAATACATTTAAAAACAGAAAAGAAGGTGTTTCAAGGAGGACAGAGTGAGCAACTGCCTTGAAAGTAGGATAGGCCCAGGAAGACATGTGTGTGAATGTGCTCAGTCACTGCAGTCACGGCTGACTCTGCGACTCCATGGACTGTAGCCTGCCAGGCTCCTCTGTCCATGGGATCTCCAGGAAGAATACTGGAGTGGTTGCCCTTTCCTACTCCAGGGGATCTTCCCGACCCAGGGATCGAATCCGTGTCTCCTGCATTGCAGGTGGATTCTTTACCACTGAGCCACTGAGAATGCTCCAAGTAGGGTGACCAGTGGATTAAAGAGAGTAACTAGCCATCCCTAGAGGAGAAATCAAAACCACCACACACACACACCCCAGTCCCCAGGGAGATTTATCCTGAAGTAAATCATAAACAATAAACGTTTTTCCAGGTGCATCTTACTGGACGGGGGCAAGCAGTATGGCCCAATGTTCCTTGGCCTGGAATGGGGGGCATGCAGCTTTGTGTCTCTGATCTTCAGGGAAACACTCCGGCCACCTCTGTGTGGAAACCAGAGCATTCCCTTAGGCAGGGTTCAGTTCAGTTCAGTCGCTCAGTCGTGTCCGACTCTTTGCAACCCCATGAATCGCAGCACGCCAGGCCTCCCTGTCCATCACCAACTCCCGGAGTTCACCCAGATTCACATCCATTGAGTCCGTGATGCCATCCAGCCATCTCATCCTCTGTCACCCCCTTCTCCCCCTGCCCCCAATCCCTCCCAGCATCAGAGTCTTTTCCAATGATTCAACTCTTTGCATGAGGTGGCCAAAGTACTGGAGTTTCAGCTTTAGCATCATTCCTTCCAAAGAAATCCCAGGGTTGATCTCCTTTAGAATGGACTGGTTGAATCTCCTTGCAGTCCAAAGGACCCTCAAGAGTCTTCTCCAACACCATAGTTCAAAAGCATCAATTCTTCAGTGCTCAGTTTTCTTTATGATCCAGCTCTAACATCCATACATGACTACTGGAAAAACCATAGCCTTGACTAGCTGGATCTTTGTTGGCAAAGTAATGACTCTGCTTTCAAGCCTAATGAAGTTTCATGTCAAATAAAGGACAGCCTATCACTTCACCACAGCCATCTCCTTGAGCCTCTTAACATCACTAGCCAATCAGAACAAAGCCACACACCCTGCAGCCCTTAATCCCAAAATTTGCTGATAAAAACCTCTCCCTGGAAACCATCAGGGAATTCAAGGTTTTTGAGCATGAGCCACTTGTCATCCTTGCTTAGCTCTGCAATAAACCTTTCTCCAAACTTCCATATTTCAGTCTGTTTGACCTCACTGTATCCTGGGCACATGAACTTTGTTTGGTAACAAGTTTATCCATAAAATACAATGTTTTCCAGGCACAAATTCCTTTAGACAAATCTACCTGAATGGATTTGGACCTGTCCCCTAGGCATTTTAGGTGAAAAAAAGAGTATTCATTATGTTACCACTTCATTCCTAAAGGAAATCAACCCTGTTGATTGGAAGGATTGATGTGATGCTGAAGCTGAATACTTTGGCCACCTGATGGGAAAAGCCTTGTTGGATAAGACCCTGCTGCTGGAAGGATTGAGGGCAAGAGAAGGGACGACAGAGGGCTAGGTGGTTGGATGGCATCACTGACTAAATGGACAGGAGTTTGAGCAAGCTGCAGGTGAAGGACAGGGAGGCCGGGTGTGCTGAGTCCATGGGGTGGCAAGGGACGCGTCTGCGCGACTGAACAAGAACAGAAAGACAAAGAAGGTCACAGAACGTTTCTGAATCTGTGACAAATTGGTACAGAGAGAGAAAAGAAACATGCATTTCCCTACATACCTTGTTGTTGTTTTGCAGTTATTGGGATGTACATGAATCATCTATTCAAAAATTAATTAAAAAAAAAAATAAAGCACTTAGAAAATCAATGCTATCCAATTGATTGATTGATCTTGGCCTTCCCGGGAGGACTTGCAGATTAGAATCGAAGGTAGGAAGGCTTTCAGAGGGCTAAATTGATCTAGGGAAGGTTTTAAAGCCAGGGGCGGGCTTGGGAGAAGGAGACTGGAAAAAGTGTCAATAGACCTAGAGACAATCGCGCTTGAAAGAACTTGTGAAGTACTTAAGTTCCCTGACACATGGGAATTACATCCTAGCTGTGACACCATTACAGAAGTGAGAATGTGCTGGTTTAGAATGCCCAGGGCACTTACCTCCAGTTCTGGAGACTGTCCAAGGAGTTTCCTCTGCAGTCTTGAAGGGCTGTGGCATCACCATGCCAATCTTAACAAAGGCTGCTTGTCTTCTCCTGGAGGGGGCTGGGGAGACGGCACAGAGGCTCAGAGCCCAGCAAAGCAAGGGGTTGGAGGTTTTGGGTCCCCACCTCTGCAACATCGCATTTCCAATTCTTGCCTTCTTGGGGAGAAGCAGGAAATAGAGAGGAGCTTGGTCTCTTCTCTGGGAAATGAATAAACCACAGTGTCAGGTCAGCCTGAATTTGGGATTTAACCCTAATAAAATCTTACTCTGGAAAGCAACCTCTCTCAGTTGCTACTTTCTGGTAGTTCATTCCAGAATTGCTTTAATCATGTTAAAACCAAACTGGCCATTAGCTTTGAATGGAGAAAGATCAAGAGAAAAGGCGGGAAAGATACTAGCTGAAGCCAAATCACTGGTGGCTCATGGCTTGTTCGTCACTTTACCCCTTCTATCAACAGTGTTTGTGACCTGCAGTTACTGAGTAGGAAAGACCTAGGTTAGCATCTCATCTTCACCGTTATTTAGTTCAGTGGCCCTGGGCAAATTGAAGCAGTATCTTCCTTGGTGACAGGAAACACTAATGGCTGCTTCAATGCTATAGTTAGGATCAGATGAGAGCCTTTGTGGAACTTAGTCAGCAATTTTTGTGCAATTATCATGTGATAGGAAGAGGGCTAAAGCAGTCCTTCTGTTCTAGTGTAAGAGATAGATTAGAGGGTCACTTCGTGGGAAATAGATGGGGAAACAGTGGAAACAGTGTCAGACTTTGTTTTTGGGGGGCTCCAAAATCACTCCAGATGGTAACCACAGCCCTGAAATTAGAAGACACTTACTCCTTGGAAGGTAAGTTATGACCAACCTAGATAGCATATTAAAAAGCAGGAAAAAAGAAAAGAAAAAGCAGAGACATTACTTTGCCAACAAAGGTCTGTCTAGTCAATGCTATGGTTTTTCCAGTGGTCATGTATGGATGTGAGAGTTGGACTGTGAAAGCTGAGCACTGAAGAACTGATGCTTTTGAACTGTGTTGTTGAAGAAGACTCTTGAGAGTCCCTTGGACTGCAAGGAAATCCAACCAGTCCATCGTAAAGGAGATCAGTCCTGGGTGTTAATTGGAAGGCCTGATGCTAAAGCTGAAACTCCAGTACTTTGGCCACCTCATGCGAAGAGCTGACTCATTGGAAAAGACCCTGATGCTGGGAAAGATTGAGGGCAGGAGGAGAGGGGGATGACAGAGGATGAGATGGCTGGATGGCATCGACTCAATGGACACGAGTTTGGGTAAACTCTGGGAGTTGGCGATGGACTGGGAGGCCTGGCTTGCTGTGATTCACGGAGTGACAAAGAGTTGGACACAGCTGAGCGACTGAACTGAACTGAACTGAACCCAGATGGAGGACAGAATGATGATGCTGACCCTTTGGACTTCAATCAACTCACGCATAGACATTGTCAACCTTTTTGGTCCAATTCTGTGTTGAATTCTCCTTTGCTCAAGCCCCGTGATGATTATGCATGTGTCTGCCTGCCTGCTTAGTCACTCGGTCATGTCCTACTCTTTGCAATTCCATGGGCACAAAGGCTCCTCTGTCCATGGGATTCTCCGGGCAAGAATAGCGGAGTGGGTTGCCATTCCCTTCTCCAGGGGCTCTTCCTAACCCAGGGATCAAACCCAGGTCTCCTACATTGGCAGGCGGATTGCTTACCATCTGAGCTACCAGGTGAAGCCCTTTGCTCAAGCCCACTTATGAATATGCATATACCCTTAGTTTAAAACCTTCTCAGTTTTGCTGTTGGGAAGACATTGCTTTGGGAAAGGTTTCTTATATGCTAAGTCACTTCAGTCATGTCTGACTCTTTGCAGCCTTACGGAGTGGAGCTTGTCAGGCTTGTCCATGGGATTCTCCAGGCAAGAATACTAGAGCGGGTTGCCATTTCTAATTCCATGGAATCTTCCCGACCCAGGGATCAAACCCGAATCTCTTCTGTCTCCTGCACTGGCAGGCGGGTTCTTTACCACTAGTACCACCTGGGAAGCCTTATTTGGTGCAGGTAACAATAAGTCCTTCCTTCTCCCACTGTTTGGCTTGGTTGTGCCTGTCAGCTCAAGATCCATCAAGAGGTAAACCCAACTTTCTGGTAAGAAAAGGGCTTCAGAGACAATCTGAGAGGTAAGTGCTAAACTGTGCGTTGATTGAGGGAAAAAGAGTGCAGATTTGCAGAGGATTAAAAATATATATATTAATAGCAGCTGAAGCAGATTCGCCCTCAGCCCTGTAACTCTGCACCACGTTGCTCCAGTTAAATTTCTCAGCGTCTGTCAGTGCTGTGTTTCTATGCTACAGTCAATCCCCCTCTTCTAGACCACAATCTACTATACAGACTCTGCCATGTTTCCTGCTGGGTCTCTTGCACCTAGAACTCTCCTCTTCCTTCCTTTTTTTTTGAAGGAGGGAGAGGTGGGTATCTTGATTGCATTTTAAGATTATGATAAGTTCATAAAATGTTTGAGACTTTTAGTTTTTTTCTCTGTGACCTGAAATACAGTCATCCGTGGGTATCCTCAGAAGACTCTTTCAGTAACATTCCAGTAACTGGTTCCAGTAACTGCAGGCCAGTAACATCACTGGCTACTTTGCAATAACACCATATTAAAGGGTAGATAGGACCCAGATCTCCTGAGCCCACCACTTTTTTAAAGGTTAGATTGAAATCACTCTTTTACTCTCTTCGTGAGTACTGACTGGTTTAGATTTTCTTCCCTTTTTTTTTGGATCAATTTTGGTGACTTATATTTTACTAGGAAGCCATGGATTTCCTCTATATTTTCAAATATATTACCAGACTGTTGTACAGATTTTCCTAAGGTTCTGTGTATCTCTTCCATATCAATTCTGACTCCTAACTTAGTAGATGGAAGAGCAGGCAGCAAAATATGATGCAGGAAAAAGGGTCAAAAGGATTAGTGTTGAACCAAGAGAGCTGAGTATTATGCCCAGCACTGCACATACAAAGATATGCCAAGCCTCATGGGGCTTCATATTCTGTCCATTTTTGGGTATCTCCCCCGCCCCGTGCAAAAGGGACACTTTTCAAAGGAAAGTGAGTTTCCAATCATCTAAACTGAAAACTAATGAGGAGAAAAATAAAGATGGTGATTCAAATAGATGTAACCCAATAAGCTAAGTCTTACAGCATTGATTTCACCATCATCATTATTTGAACTTAGTGTTCAGGAGAGTAAGTCCTCACCCAAATCATTAAAGCCTTTGCCTCCCAGTCTTGTGCTCTTTTGCAATCTGTCCAAATTTTACCCAATAATCACTGATTTTTTTTCTCCTTGGCAGCAGTTGGCATAACTGAGTTTCCTATTGTTTCTGTTTTTGGTTTGCCACTGCTTCTTCGTGTCCCTTCCTGCTCCCTTCCTATACTGTGGGGAGTTTTCTCATGCTTGGAAAGTCTCTCTCTAGAGTGTACATATCAAATTTGGTCTATACCAAATAATAATAGATAAATATTGCTGTATACCAATAATACATATATACCAAATAATAGGGACTTCCTGATGGCTCATCAGTAAAGAGTCTGCCTGCAATGCAGGAGACTAGGATTTGATCCTTCCTTGGTGGGGAAGATCCCCTTGGAAGAGGGCATAGCAACCCAGTCCAGTATTCCTGTCTGGAGAATCCCATAGACAGAGGAGGCTGACAGGCTACAGTCCATGGGTAATAAAAAGTCAGACACAACTGAATCGACTGAGCATGCACACATGCACCAAATAATAGATATATTATTTGGGATATAGACCAATATATACAACATACCAAATAATAGATATATTGTTTGGGATATACCAAATAATATATATATGTTGTTTGGAATATACCAAATTGTATATATATATATATCAAATTTCATATATTTTAATTTGGTATATATCAAATAATAATAGAAATACATAGAAGGCATAAAACAATACAGAAATACATAGAAAGTACAAAATAATAGAAATATAAAACNTATTGTTTGGAATATACCAAATTGTATATATATATATGTCAAATTTCATATATTTTAATTTGGTATATATCAAATAATAATAGAAATACATAGAAGGCATAAAACAATACAGAAATACATAGAAAGTACAAAATAATAGAAATATAAAACAATTTAGAGGAAGGAAAGATTGAATCAGAAGGAGAAAAAATTGTTACCCAAATAGGATTTGAGAAATGCATAGGGAAAAATTGAGAAATGCTCAGAAAGATTGAGGGCAGGAGGAGAAGGGGGCNTACAAAATAATAGAAATATAAAACAATTTAGAGGAAGGAAAGATTGAATCAGAAGGAGAAAAAATTGTTACCCAAATAGGATTTGAGAAATGCATAGGGAAAAATTGAGAAATGCTCAGAAAGACTGAGGGCAGGAGAAGGGGGCAACAGAGGATGAGATGGTTGAATGCCATCACTAACTCAATGGACATGAGCTTGAGCAGACTCCGGGAGATGGTGAAGGACCAGGAAGCCTGGTACACTGCAGTCCACTGGGTCACAAAGACAGGACTTAGTCACTGAACAACAACAAGCTGCATCATACCAGACTGTGTGTTTATTGAGGAGAGGAATGTGTTATGTTATCAGATCCTACCACCCAGATCTGCCGAGACAAGGCATTCAATTAACACCTGGAGAACCAATTGATACACACTTTTACACTTAGACAGGCCTTATTTTTAATTTTTAAATTTTGGAAATGTTTCAATTTACAGAAATATCTGAAGATAGTACAAAGAGCTCCCACATGGCCTGTGCTTAGTGTTCCTGACTATTCACATCAAACATAAATATGGCATTTTGTCACAACTAATGAACCAACACTGATTCATTATCATTAACTAAAGTCCATATGGCATTCCAATTTTTGTTTTTACCTGATGTCCTTTCTTCCATTTCAAGATCTGACATTACATGTAGTTGCCACATTTCTCTGGGCTTCTTTTGGCTGTGACAGTTTCCCATAATTTCTTTAAACTGAATGACCTTGACTATTAAGCAGTGCTGGTCAGCTCTTTTGTAGAATATCCCTCAATTGTGATTCGTCCTTTTTTTTTTTTTTCCTGATTAGACAGGATTTATGGGTTTGGGGGAAGAAGAATGAGAGATCAAGTGTCCTTCTCATCACACCATACCAAGCATACAGACTCTCAGTGGGATTTATCCCCGTTGATGTTGACCTTGATCACCTGGTGAAGGCAGTGTTTGCCAGGTTCCTCCATTCTAAAAGTGCTCATCCCCCCGACCCCCACCCTTCTCACACTGCACCCTTTGGAAGAAAGCAGAGTTGTAGCACACTTTGAAGGAGTGGGAGTTATGTTCCACCTCCTGAAGGGCTGAATATCTACTTAAATTTTTTTGAATTCTTCTGCATGGGAGATATGTCTCTCCACTCCCGTGTTTATTTACTCAATCACGTATTTACATCAGTATAGACTCCTGGATATTTATTTTATACTTTGGGTTATAATCCGGTGCCACTTTATTTTGTTGCTCAAATCCTCCAACTTTGGCCATTAGTGAGTAAAGTCACTCAGTCCTGTCTGACTCTTTGCAACCCCATGGACTGTAGCCTGCTAGTCACCTCCATCCATGGGATTTTCCAGGCAAGAATACTGGAGTAGGTTGCCATTTCCTTCTCCAGAGGATCTTNTTGGCCATTAGTGAGTAAAGTCACTCAGTCCTGTCTGACTCTTTGCAACCCCATGGACTGTAGCCTGCTAGTCACCTCCATCCATGGGATTTTCCAGGCAAGAATACTGGAGTAGGTTGCCATTTCCTTCTCCAGAGGATCTTCCCAACCCAGGGATCGAACCCAGGTCTCCCGTGTTGTAGGCAGATGCTTTTCCGGTCTGAGCCTCCAGGGAAGTCTATTTTTTAAGAAAGGATCTATTTATTTATTTGGCCACATTGGGTTTTAGTTATGGCACATGGACGTACTAGTGTGGTGGTCCGTATGCTGAGTTGCCCGCAGCATGTGGGATCTTAGTTCCCTGATAAGGGATTCCACCTGTGTCCCTGCATTATAAGACAGATTTTTAGCCACTGGACCCCCTGGGAAGTCCCTAGAGGCTCTTTCATTTGACTCCTTTGTCCCTTTCACATACCTACATCATCATGCCGTTTGTTTTGGGGTGTGTGTGTGTATTGTTTTCTTTTTAATCTTTTGGCAATGCCACATGGCATGTGGGATCTCAGCTCTCTGGCCAGGGACTGAACATGTGCCCCCTGCATCGCAAGCCCAAAGTCTTAACCACGGGACCGCTAGTGAAGTCCCNAAAAAAGGGTTTAAAGTTCCTTTTACCATTTTGTATCCTTTGTGATATATACCTGAGTGCCTTGCCTGTGATAGACACTCAATGAAGTCTTAAATGAATTTCATGAATGAGTGAGTGCACATGACTCTAGGCCAACTAAGAAAAATAAAAAAGTAAAGTTTATTTTCAGGTGTGTTTTCTCCTGTCTTGGGTTTCAGTGTCTTTCTTCTCTTCTTTCCTTCTATTATGAAAACTTCCCACCAAGACACGCCTGTGTGCTGTGTGCTGTGCTATGTCGCTTCAGTCGTGTCCAACTGCAGCCCGCCAGGCTCCTCTGTCCATGGGATTCTCCAGGCAAGAATACTGGAGTGGGGTGCCCTGCCCTCCTCCAGGGGATCTTCCCAACCCAGGACTGAACCCACGTCTCTTACATCTCCAGCATCGGCAGGTGGGTTCTTTACCACTTGTGCCACCTGGGAAGTCCCAGGAAGTCAGGAAGACGTGCCTGATTCCACCTTAAAATGCTCTTTTTTCAGGGGTAGGTTGTTATCTTGATGCAAGTCAAATCTTACTTAAAAGTCTCTCCGACTCTATGNGCTCCCTTCCTATACTGTGGGGAGTTTTCTCATGCTTGGAAAGTCTCTCTCTAGAGTGTACATATCAAATTTGGTCTATACCAAATAATAATAGATAAATATTGCTGTATACCAATAATACATATATACCAAATAATAGGGACTTCCTGATGGCTCAGCAGTAAAGAGTCTGCCTGCAATGCAGGAGACTAGGATTTGATCCTTCCTTGGTGGGGAAGATCCCCTTGGAAGAGGGCATAGCAACCCAGTCCAGTATTCCTGTCTGGAGAATCCCATAGACAGAGGAGGCTGACAGGCTACAGTCCATGGGTAATAAAAAGTCAGACACAACTGAATCGACTGAGCATGCACACATGCACCAAATAATAGATATATTATTTGGGATATAGACCAATATATACAACATACCAAATAATAGATATATTGTTTGGGATATACCAAATAATATATATATATTGTTTGGAATATACCAAATTGTATATATATATATGTCAAATTTCATATATTTTAATTTGGTATATATCAAATAATAATAGAAATACATAGAAGGCATAAAACAATACAGAAATACATAGAAAGTACAAAATAATAGAAATATAAAACAATTTAGAGGAAGGAAAGATTGAATCAGAAGGAGAAAAAATTGTTACCCAAATAGGATTTGAGAAATGCATAGGGAAAAATTGAGAAATGCTCAGAAAGACTGAGGGCAGGAGAAGGGGGCAACAGAGGATGAGATGGTTGAATGCCATCACTAACTCAATGGACATGAGCTTGAGCAGACTCCGGGAGATGGTGAAGGACCAGGAAGCCCGGTACACTGCAGTCCACTGGGTCACAAAGACAGGACTTAGTCACTGAACAACAACAAGCTGCATCATACCAGACTGTGTGTTTATTGAGGAGAGGAATGTGTTATGTTATCAGATCCTACCACCCAGATCTGCCGAGACAAGGCATTCAATTAACACCTGGAGAACCAATTGATACACACTTTTACACTTAGACAGGCCTTATTTTTAATTTTTAAATTTTGGAAATGTTTCAATTTACAGAAATATCTGAAGATAGTACAAAGAGCTCCCACATGGCCTGTGCTTAGTGTTCCTGACTATTCACATCAAACATAAATATGGCATTTTGTCACAACTAATGAACCAACACTGATTCATTATCATTAACTAAAGTCCATATGGCATTCCAATTTTTGTTTTTACCTGATGTCCTTTCTTCCATTTCAAGATCTGACATTACATGTAGTTGCCACATTTCTCTGGGCTTCTTTTGGCTGTGACAGTTTCCCATAATTTCTTTAAACTGAATGACCTTGACTATTAAGCAGTGCTGGTCAGCTCTTTTGTAGAATATCCCTCAATTGTGATTC
This sequence comes from Neotragus pygmaeus, assembly GCA_006410875.1. NCBI lineage: Eukaryota > Metazoa > Chordata > Mammalia > Artiodactyla > Bovidae > Neotragus > Neotragus pygmaeus. The sequence goes on along the minus strand of SJYV01044988.1, from coordinate 838,036 downwards.
GTCCTTTTTTTTTTTTTTCCTGATTAGACAGGATTTATGGGTTTGGGGGAAGAAGAATGAGAGATCAAGTGTCCTTCTCATCACACCATACCAAGCATACAGACTCTCAGTGGGATTTATCCCCGTTGATGTTGACCTTGATCACCTGGTGAAGGCAGTGTTTGCCAGGTTCCTCCATTCTAAAAGTGCTCATCCCCCCGACCCCCACCCTTCTCACACTGCACCCTTTGGAAGAAAGCAGAGTTGTAGCACACTTTGAAGGAGTGGGAGTTATGTTCCACCTCCTGAAGGGCTGAATATCTACTTAAATTTTTTTGAATTCTTCTGCATGGGAGATATGTCTCTCCACTCCCGTGTTTATTTACTCAATCACGTATTTACATCAGTATAGACTCCTGGATATTTATTTTATACTTTGGGTTATAATCCGGTGCCACTTTATTCTGTTGCTCAAATCCTCCAACTTTGGCCATTAGTGAGTAAAGTCACTCAGTCCTGTCTGACTCTTTGCAACCCCATGGACTGTAGCCTGCTAGTCATCTCCATCCATGGGATTTTCCAGGCAAGAATACTAGAGTAGGTTGCCATTTCCTTCTCCAGAGGATCTTCCCAACCCAGGGATCGAACCCAGGTCTCCCGTGTTGTAGGCAGATGCTTTTCCGGTCTGAGCCTCCAGGGAAGTCTATTTTTTAAGAAAGGATCTATTTATTTATTTGGCCACATTGGGTTTTAGTTATGGCACATGGACGTACTAGTGTGGTGGTCCGTATGCTGAGTTGCCCGCAGCATGTGGGATCTTAGTTCCCTGATAAGGGATTCCAACTGTGTCCCTGCATTATAAGACAGATTTTTAGCCACTGGACCCCCTGGGAAGTCCCCAGAGGCTCTTTCATTTGACTCCTTTGTCCCTTTCACATACCTACATCATCATGCCGTTTGTTTTGGGGGGTGTGTGTGTATTGTTTTCTTTTTAATCTTTTGGCAATGTCACATGGCATGTGGGATCTCAGCTCTCTGGCAAGGGACTGAACATGTGCCCCCTGCATCGCAAGCCCAAAGTCTTAACCACGGGACCGCTAGTGAAGTCCCATGTTTGTTTTAACACTTTACGTTCTAGCCCTACAAGATGCTCCAGGCTCACCTTGTATAGCTCTGGCCTGAGTCTGAGAATCAGCCATTTCTCTGACGACCCCTAGTTCTTCTTATTGAAGAATGATACATACATACTATAGACCAAGACCTAGGCACTCGATATGCTCACCATCGCTGGGGTGTTGTGGCTCCCAGGCCCCCTCAGCTGGCAGCAAGAAACATACGGGAAGATTCTTTAAATCTTACAGAGCACATTGGAAAGAAAGAAGCTGGAACAATTTAGGCTTCCCTGGCTGTTCAGTCCAAATCGGTCTGTCCTGCCTCCTCTCCTTGCCTACCCCTGCTCTTCGCTCTGCTACAGTGAGCTGACCCCTGAAGGCTGTGTTTCCTCGGCTCCTAGCTCAGCCAGCTTCTGCCTGCAGCAAGTGGAGGGCAGCACGTCCGGCAGCAAAGGCGCGTCCTCTAGGGCTCCGGCTCCTGCTGGACAGGCCCACGGTGATGCTCTGTCTTCCAGACCCTGCTGCCATCGCCTCAGTACTTTGTCCCTCCGTCCCAGAGGTGTCAATGTCTTCAGACTATTTCTGTTGCCCTCTCCCCGACCCCTGTGGGCTTCTCAGCTTCTTCTATCATGCATGCAACCATTTCTCTGAATAAATTCTTTCTGTTTAAAAAACACAGTGCTGGGACTTCTCTGGCAATCCAGCAGTTAAGACTTCCACTGCATGGGGCACGGATTCTATCCCTGGTTGGGGAACTAAGATCCCACATGCCCTGTGGTGCCATCAAAATAAAGAAATAAATGCATTAGCATAGAATAGACAGTGCTTTCTACTTAACCTATTTGGACCCTGAGACAGATACACATGTAATTTTTTTTTGTAAAGTGGCCCCAAGGAGGGGGCTTCCCTTCCTTGGTGGGCCAGTGGCTAAGAATCTGTCTTGCGATGTAAGGGATACTGGTTCAATCTCTGGTCCCGGAAAATTCCACGTGCCATGGGGGCAACTAAACCCATGCCCCACAAGTACTGAAGCCGGCGTGCCCTCGCTCCTGTCCTCCTCGGCAAAAGAAGCCATCGCAGTGAGAAGCCCAAGCCCCTCACCCAGAGAGTAGCTGCCGTCTGCTGCAACTAGAGAAAGCCAGGGCACAGCAGCAAAGGCCCGGCACAGCCAAAGATAAAAACAAACAAACAAATAAGTACATAAATAAACTCTTAAAGCAATAATGTGGCCCCAAGGAATGAGCGTGGGGTTTGGGAGGGAGTGGCTGTCAAGCCAGTCACTGCTGTGGACAACTGAGGCTTGACCCCACTGGGGAGGCCGACTTGCTAGGGAGAATGGACCTCAAAACCGTCAGGCTGCCTCCAGAGGCTCCAAGGTTGCCTAAAGATGGGTAACTCCTTGTACCTCCAAGTTTTCACACAGATCTGGTTGGCTCAGTGGGTCCCCACAGGCATGCCACGGGTGGTGGCAGTCCTCACCTCCACCCCCATAGAAATCCAAAGGTTCAATTGGCAGCCGAAGGGAGGGGCTGTTGGGACCTGCGTGCCTAACTTTGCCACAGAAGTGACTTAAGTGTATAAGAAAGGATGGGCCACGAGGATTCGAGGCAGGCACAGAGGTCTCTAATAGATTTTTCGCAGGTTCTGTTCCTCAAGCTCAGCTCAAGGCCTTTTTTCCCTCTCATTCTTCACCCTTCTTGAGCAATCTTATACAAACTATCTACACTGATGTAAATGGATCAGAGTTTGATTTGTGCTTTAACAATAATCTATTAGAACCACTGACTTCCTTCACTTTTGCTGCTGCAAAATTCCCTTTGCAGACAAGAAGGATACTCTCAGATACTTCACCTATCTAATTACGAAAGCTTTCTACTGAACTTACACTGGAACTTGATCAGTAAGGACTGCTCAGCAGGTATTCATGACGAAGCTGGTGAACAAATTCCACCTTCCAGAAAAACCATGGTGGTGATAATTTTAAGTGAAGCACATTCTTTACCACAAACATCTTAACAAATGCAGTAAATATGCACAGTTTCAAGATTACAATTCAACAGTCTTTAGAGGAGAATTGTTAAAATTAAACTCTGACTATGACATGAATGTTATATTAAATAATTACATCATGGTCAGCTACAGAACAAAGAGTCCCCTGGACTGCAAGGAGATCAAACCAGCTAAGCCTAAAGGAAATCAACCCTGAATATTCACTGGGAGGACTGATGCTGAAGATGAAGCTCCGATACTTTGGCCACCTGATGCAAAGAACCAACTCAATGGAAAAGACCCTGATGCTGGGAAAGATTGAGAACAAGAGGGGAGAAGGGGGTGACAGAGGACGAGCTGGTTGGATGCCATCACTGACTCAATGGTCATGAGTTTGAACAAACTCTGGGGTACAGTGAAGGATAGGGAAACCTGGTATCCTGCAGTTCATGGGGTGGCAGAGAGTCAGACATGACACTGAGAGAATGAACACCACCACCACAATGTATAAATTCTGTGACATCAACAACCAAAAGGCGGTGGGATGAAGATGGAAAGGAGCAGAGTATTTTTAAATGTTGTTGGAGATAAACTGGCATAAATTCAAATTAAAGTTTTATAACTTCAGGACATCAAATGTAATCTCCATGGCAACTACAAAGCAAATAGCTGAAAAATACACACAAAAGAAATGAGAAAGGAGTTTAAATGTTTCCGTTTAAGAAAAAACTAAATACAAAAGAAAACAGCAATGCAGAAAATGAGGGGCATAAAGGCATATAGAAGACAAATAGTGAAAGTCAAGAGGACAGAAGAAAGTCCACTTTTCCAGAGCCCTCTCCTTGTAGCCACCTCACGTGTGTATGCACTTGACTAGACCCTGAGCATTGAGTTTCTCACAAAAAGAAATTACAGTGTGTCCAAGGGCAGATAAGGAAGGTTGGGATGAGCCCTCTGATACAACTCCAGTTCTCAGCATAGAGTCTGACACACAGGTGACTGGAAAAGAGTTTGGATCAGTGCTTCTTTCTTAACACTTAATTGTAAAACTCGGAAGCCATGGCTTCCCCGGTGGTCCAGTGGTGGGACTTCGCCTTCCAAGGCAGGGGGTGCAGGTTTGATCCCTGGTCTGGGAGCTAAGATCATACATGGGCCAAAAAACCCAAACATAAAACAGAAGCAATCTTGTAACAAATTCAAGTGAAGTGTTAGTCACACAGTCCTGTCCAACTCTTTGAGACCCCATGGACTGTAGTCTGCCAGGCTCCTCTGTCTATCTGATTCTCAAGGCAAGAATACTGGAGTGGGTTGCCATGTCCTTCTCCAGAGGATCTTCCCAGCCCAGGGATTGAACCCAGGTCTCCCACACTGCAGGCAGGTTCTTTACCATTTGAGCTACCTGGGAAGTCCTGACAAATTCAATAAAGGCTTAAAAAAAATGACAGCCATGCACATTTACAGTGCCCATTCAGCCTCTGATGACTCAAGAACCAACAGCTTAAGTTTTCTGCCCTTTCTTTGCACCTTATATTCCTCTTAGCCTGATTTCTTTGGTTTTGATCCTAATTTTTTTTTTTATGAAATCTGACATGAAGTCTTCTAATAGTCAACATTAAAGTTTAAGTTCAGGTAACCTCCCTGGCAGTCCAGTGGTTAAGACACCATGTTCCCAATGTAAGTGAGCCCGAGAATTAAAGTAAATTAATTTAAGTTATAATATACTACATAGGTAATTTTCTACTTGGTTTGCAGTATTACAAACTGACTTATTTTAAAAAAATTTTATCAGCGAAATTTCAAACATGTCCTAATATTTTTTAAATTTTAAAGGGAGAGAGAATAAAGCAGTGAATTCCCCTAAAGATCTATTCTCTAGCTTCAACAATTATTAACTCACAGCCAGTCTTCAACTATACCTTTACCAACTTCTCTCTACCATCAGATTATTTTTAAGTCAATCCAAGATGATATGCCATTTTATCCATAAATATTTCAGTATGTCTGCTACAGTGCTAGGTGTAAAGAACTCACTTGCCAATGCAGGAAATCTAAGAGATGTGGGTTTGATCTCTGGGTCAGAAAGATGCCCTGGAGAAAGGCATGGTAACCCACTCCAGTACTGCCTGGAGAATCCCATGTAGGGAGGAATTCCAAGGGCTACAGTCCATAGGGTCACAAAGAGTCAGATACGACTGAAGCAACTTAACACACACACACACACACANTTAAAGGCGTGGCTTGGGCTTCCGTGGTGGTCCACCAGCTAAGACTGCCAGTACAGGTTCCTTGGTTCCATCCCTGGCCAGGGAGAAGTCTGCCAGTAGTGGAACACCAAACTGTCAAGGTATGAATTTGCAAAATTCGACAGCTTTAATGATATGGCCTTGGTCTTGAAATTCAGTGCACAGTAATTTTATGGTAAAGAAAAGGACATGAGAAAAGAAAGGGCAATATGTTTTTCAAATTTCTTCCCTCTACTATGACTGAGCAAACGTTCTTTAGAAAAATCTGACGTATTCTCATGCTTAGAAATTTTGCTATAGGGATAGCCACTGCTACTGTTTACATGAGACATTCCTTTTCTGAAATCTAAACTCTGAAGTATTTACTATGCTTAGATAAATCACATATTTTTCCTTGTGAGTACAGCCTCTTCAGGTTTATACATACCACTGGGTAATTCCCCAAGCACTGTTCCCAGCTTATTGCATGATGTTGGATGCATTTGTGGAAACTGATGTGAAAGTTCTTTCCTCTTCAAAATGCTTGCTAAGCAGGCCAGTTAAAAGCATGCCTTTGAATCTGAAACTGAATTTGGCTTTGGTCGGTGGAGGCGCCAGGAAAACGGATAAAACAGAAGAGAAACTAGCTTGTTCTTCTAGAATGTGAATGGGGAGACCCAAGCCTGAGGATGGGGAGCATGGCATAATGATGGCAGAATCTTAAAAAGAAGAGACATGGATGAAGGCAGCTGAAGAATCCATAAACCTTTCTGGTTTCTAGCCTTCCTGAGGCTTTGATTCAAGAAATATCCTGATATCTTTCTGTAATCTTCTGCCATGCTCTAAAAAGTCTACAACATCTAAACAGCCCGTAATATTGGGGAAAAGTTATTCAACTATGAACAGAGCCCAGAAGATGGTACAAAATCTTTCTTCACTGTTCTCATCACATTGTTGTTCAATCCTGCTCCATGACAAGGCCCAGAGCGCATCTGCTTTACGAAAGCACAGAGTGAATGCTTTCATGAGCAGAGCCTCTGCCCGCTCTCTCAAAGAGCTGCTCCCTTTGGTAAGTCAGGTAAAAGATACCACCACTGATATGGTCTCTCCAATTCTAATAAGGATACTGGATCTCAGAATGGCAGAAGTAATGGAAGCAGTTAATCATCCAAGACGAACAGGATGCCTCTACTGTTAGGGGTGGGCTTCCCAGGTGGCTCAGTGGTAAAGCACCTGCTTGCCAACACAGGAGACGCAGGAGACGCAGGTTTGATCTCTGGGTCAGGAAGATCTCCTGGAGTAGGAAATGGCAACCCACTCCAGTATTCTTGCCTGGAGAATTCCATGGANCCAGGTGGCTCAGTGGTAAAGCACCTGCTTGCCAACACAGGAGACGCAGGAGACGCGGGTTTGATCTCTGGGTCAGGAAGATCTCCTGGAGTAGGAAATGGCAACCCACTCCAGTATTCTTGCCTGGAGAATTCCATGGACATAGGAGAGTGGAGGGTTATTGTCCATGGGGGGTCACAAAGAGTCGGACATGACTGACTGAGCAACTGAGCACACAACAGCACCACTTTCCAGAATTAACACAAATTTTAATGTGACGAATCCTTACATAATCCCTGGAGACTCCGCATCTCCTATTTTCTTGCTTTCAGTTTAACTTGTCTGGAGACTCAGCAATAGTCTGAGTGAATCGGAATCACTGAGTTTTAGAAAGCATCCAGTTTGGTCTCTAACCAGGAGGAGCCATATTTACGAGGTCTCTGGGATAATCCTCTAGCCTCTGTATGTCTCTAACCCAGGAGGAGCCATATTTATGAGGTCTTTGGGATAATCCTCTAGCCTCTGTATTAATTATATTTTCTTATTTCTGTATTCCTGATGCTTTCCTGGAGACTTACTGTCAGAGGAGGGACTGCTTCACCCAGGGTTAGTTAATTCCTAGAGACAGCAAACAACTCACCCCAGGAGTCTGCCTTTCATTTGCAAACCAACCAATCCAGAGCCCCCACTTTCCCAACTGGTTCTTACATTCATGTCAATCAATATTCCCTTGTCCTACTCACCCCAGGGCAGGTACCAGACAGCTGGGTCAGCCCCTATACCCTAGAGCCTGCTGAAATTCTTCACACCAGCCAATCCCCAATGGCTCAGTGGGTAAAGAATCCACCTGTAATGCAAGAGACACAGGAGATGCAGGTTGGATCCCTGGGTCGGGAAGATTCTCCGGAGAAGGAAATGGCAACCCACTCCAACACCCTTGCTTGGAGAATCCCATGGGCAGAGGAGCCTGGAGGGCTACCGTCTGTGGGGTCACACAGAGTTGGACATGACTGAGCGACTGAGCAGGCACAGCACAATCCTGAGTGTGCTTACCCTGCCTTGCCACACGGGCTGATGCCCACACCTTCCCAAGCTCCTTCTGCCTCCTGACCAACTCTGATGCTTACCTGTGGCTCCCTGTGTGGCATGGCGTGCCCTCTCTTCCGAACCATAACAAACTATCTTTTTTCAATAGCAGTATTCCCCTGCTCACCATACCTGAATAAGGACCAAACTTATATTTTTAAAAATACTGGTTAAAACAATNCCCTGTGTGGCATGGCGTGCCCTCTCTTCCGAACCATAACAAACTATCTTTTTTCAATAGCAGTATTCCCCTGCTCACCATACCTGAATAAGGACCAAACTTATATTTTTAAAAATACTGGTTAAAACAATTCCAGGGACCAGAAGTTCATTTCTCTGCAAGGCAGCAGTTTCAATAGTGAAACAAATAGGCAAGTTCTTTTCCATCTTAAATGGAAATCTGCTTCCCTCTACCTTCTAATAACTCTGCTTGCAGGCCAATAGAAAACAAATCTACCTATTATTTGAAGAGATGAACCATCAGATATCTGAAACACATCTATGATTGTCTTTGCTGAAATACATGTGTGAGAATCACACACGTGACTCTAGATTTGGGGGGGCTTTATTTCTAGTTTCCTTCAAATGACTAGTATTTCACAAGTCATTTTGGTTTCAATAGCTCAGTGGATTAAATATAGTCTTCCCACATTACCAACATCCTCAGTGACCGTTCATTCATGGATGCATGGATTAATTAAGCAGCCGCTCAGCAGTCCGGTGGCCTTCACTGGCTTATCCCTGTCCTTGATTTCAAGTGCAGTGTCTGCTGGAACTGGTCTACTCCACGTGTGGCTCCCCTCTCACGTATTTCCATGGGCCTGGGGACCTAGTCTATAGTGATGCCAGGCATGGTATCAACTAAAATTTCTGAATCTTTTAAAATGAATTGTCATGAAACACATTATATCCTGTACTTGAGTTGTGATTTTACTGTAGCCTTTTAGATTTTTTCAGTGTGAATGTAAAATCTCCTGTTCTCTAGTGCACAGAGCTTCCTCCAGAGCCACTTTTCTCTGCTCTTAAAATTATTTTTTCCCCAAATAGTATGTTCATTGTAAAAAAAAAAAAAATTATCAGATAAATTTGCAGTGAAAGACTTAGTTCCCCGTAATCTTATTCTCATTTTGGTGTATATATTTTTCCCTATGCATAAGCCTTTGGGGTTTTGTTTTTTGGCCATGCCACACTTGAGAAATGTATTTTTGTTCCCTGACAGGATTGAACCCCAGGCCCCAGTAGTGAAAGAGCGAGGTCCCACCTACCTGACTGTGAATCATGTTATACATACAATCGTAATTCATTCATAAATATGATACAAGAAATGATTCATTCGTAAGTATGGCTCTACGGGAAAAATTCTACTAGTGCATCTTGGATATTGTAGAGCCATACTTATGAATGAATTACAATTAGAAGTGTTCCTTGAGGGCACAGAATATTGCATTTGAGTATTTATGAAACACAACACATAAATGATTCAGTCTTTGAATGACTACACTGTAATGATTCCTATGGACTTACAGATTATGTATTTCAGCCAATACTGGGACAGTTTTTCCTTCAAATTTCCATAGAAATCTTGGATGGTATGTGATTCATTTCTATTGCTAATTGTATCTAACATTGCTGAGTTTATACTGATTATTTCAATAATTTGGTCCTGGTTTTTTTAAAAGAAAAAGTTGAAGGATATTCATATCCTATTGGATGACAATTAATTGATTCTATTTCCACTCATTCATGAGACAGCCCGTTTAGCTCCAAAGTATTTCTCTATCAGATTGCATAAATATTGCAAATTAATNTGAAGGCAGCTGAAGAATCCATAAACCTTTCTGGTTTCTAGCCTTCCTGAGGCTTTGATTCAAGAAATATCCTGATATCTTTCTGTAATCTTCTGCCATGCTCTAAAAAGTCTACAACATCTAAACAGCCCGTAATATTGGGGAAAAGTTATTCAACTATGAACAGAGCCCAGAAGATGGTACAAAATCAATCTTCACTGTTCTCATCACATTGTTGTTCAATCCTGCTCCATGACAAGGCCCAGAGCGCATCTGCTTTACGAAAGCACAGAGTGAATGCTTTCATGAGCAGAGCCTCTGCCCGCTCTCTCAAAGAGCTGCTCCCTTTGGTAAGTCAGGTAAAAGATACCACCACTGATATGGTCTCTCCAATTCTAATAAGGATACTGGATCTCAGAATGGCAGAAGTAATGGAAGCAGTTAATCATCCAAGACGAACAGGATGCCTCTACTGTTAGGGGTGGGCTTCCCAGGTGGCTCAGTGGTAAAGCACCTGCTTGCCAACACAGGAGACGCAGGAGACGCGGGTTTGATCTCTGGGTCAGGAAGATCTCCTGGAGTAGGAAATGGCAACCCACTCCAGTATTCTTGCCTGGAGAATTCCATGGACATAGGAGAGTGGAGGGTTATTGTCCATGGGGGGTCACAAAGAGTCGGACATGACTGACTGAGCAACTGAGCACACAACAGCACCACTTTCCAGAATTAACACAAATTTTAATGTGACGAATCCTTACATAATCCCTGGAGACTCCGCATCTCCTATTTTCTTGCTTTCAGTTTAACTTGTCTGGAGACTCAGCAATAGTCTGAGTGAATCGGAATCACTGAGTTTTAGAAAGCATCCAGTTTGGTCTCTAACCAGGAGGAGCCATATTTACGAGGTCTCTGGGATAATCCTCTAGCCTCTGTATGTCTCTAACCCAGGAGGAGCCATATTTATGAGGTCTTTGGGATAATCCTCTAGCCTCTGTATTAATTATATTTTCTTATTTCTGTATTCCTGATGCTTTCCTGGAGACTTACTGTCAGAGGAGGGACTGCTTCACCCAGGGTTAGTTAATTCCTAGAGACAGCAAACAACTCACCCCAGGAGTCTGCCTTTCATTTGCAAACCAACCAATCCAGAGCCCCCACTTTCCCAACTGGTTCTTACATTCATGTCAATCAATATTCCCTTGTCCTACTCACCCCAGGGCAGGTACCAGACAGCTGGGTCAGCCCCTATACCCTAGAGCCTGCTGAAATTCTTCACACCAGCCAATCCCCAATGGCTCAGTGGGTAAAGAATCCACCTGTAATGCAAGAGACACAGGAGATGCAGGTTGGATCCCTGGGTCGGGAAGATTCTCCGGAGAAGGAAATGGCAACCCACTCCAACACCCTTGCTTGGAGAATCCCATGGGCAGAGGAGCCTGGAGGGCTACCGTCTGTGGGGTCACACAGAGTTGGACATGACTGAGCGACTGAGCAGGCACAGCACAATCCTGAGTGTGCTTACCCTGCCTTGCCACACGGGCTGATGCCCACACCTTCCCAAGCTCCTTCTGCCTCCTGACCAACTCTGATGCTTACCTGTGGCTCCCTGTGTGGCATGGCGTGCCCTCTCTTCCGAACCATAACAAACTATCTTTTTTCAATAGCAGTATTCCCCTGCTCACCATACCTGAATAAGGACCAAACTTATATTTTTAAAAATACTGGTTAAAACAATTCCAGGGACCAGAAGTTCATTTCTCTGCAAGGCAGCAGTTTCAATAGTGAAACAAATAGGCAAGTTCTTTTCCATCTTAAATGGAAATCTGCTTCCCTCTACCTTCTAATAACTCTGCTTGCAGGCCAATAGAAAACAAATCTACCTATTATTTGAAGAGATGAACCATCAGATATCTGAAACACATCTATGATTGTCTTTGCTGAAATACATGTGTGAGAATCACACACGTGACTCTAGATTTGGGGGGGCTTTATTTCTAGTTTCCTTCAAATGACTAGTATTTCACAAGTCATTTTGGTTTCAATAGCTCAGTGGATTAAATATAGTCTTCCCACATTACCAACATCCTCAGTGACCGTTCATTCATGGATGCATGGATTAATTAAGCAGCCGCTCAGCAGTCCGGTGGCCTTCACTGGCTTATCCCTGTCCTTGATTTCAAGTGCAGTGTCTGCTGGAACTGGTCTACTCCACGTGTGGCTCCCCTCTCACGTATTTCCATGGGCCTGGGGACCTAGTCTATAGTGATGCCAGGCATGGTATCAACTAAAATTTCTGAATCTTTTAAAATGAATTGTCATGAAACACATTATATCCTGTACTTGAGTTGTGATTTTACTGTAGCCTTTTAGATTTTTTCAGTGTGAATGTAAAATCTCCTGTTCTCTAGTGCACAGAGCTTCCTCCAGAGCCACTTTTCTCTGCTCTTAAAATTATTTTTTCCCCAAATAGTATGTTCATTGTAAAAAAAAAAAAAATTATCAGATAAATTTGCAGTGAAAGACTTAGTTCCCCGTAATCTTATTCTCATTTTGGTGTATATATTTTTCCCTATGCATAAGCCTTTGGGGTTTTGTTTTTTGGCCATGCCACACTTGAGAAATGTATTTTTGTTCCCTGACAGGATTGAACCCCAGGCCCCAGTAGTGAAAGAGCGAGGTCCCACCTACCTGACTGTGAATCATGTTATACATACAATCGTAATTCATTCATAAATATGATACAAGAAATGATTCATTCGTAAGTATGGCTCTACGGGAAAAATTCTACTAGTGCATCTTGGATATTGTAGAGCCATACTTATGAATGAATTACAATTAGAAGTGTTCCTTGAGGGCACAGAATATTGCATTTGAGTATTTATGAAACACAACACATAAATGATTCAGTCTTTGAATGACTACACTGTAATGATTCCTATGGACTTACAGATTATGTATTTCAGCCAATACTGGGACAGTTTTTCCTTCAAATTTCCATAGAAATCTTGGATGGTATGTGATTCATTTCTATTGCTAATTGTATCTAACATTGCTGAGTTTATACTGATTATTTCAATAATTTGGTCCTGGTTTTTTTAAAAGAAAAAGTTGAAGGATATTCATATCCTATTGGATGACAATTAATTGATTCTATTTCCACTCATTCATGAGACAGCCCGTTTAGCTCCAAAGTATTTCTCTATCAGATTGCATAAATATTGCAAATTAATGTGGTAATTAATTAATTCCACTTATGAGTACTATGCCTCCCTTATGGCTCAGCTGGTAAAGAATCCGCCTGCAATGCAAGAGACCTGGGTTTGATCCCTGGGTTGGGAAGATTCCCTGGAGAAGGGAAAGGCTACCCATTCCAGTATTCTGGCCTGGAGAATTCCATGGACTGACTGTATAGTCTGCTGCTGCTGCTGCGTCACTTGTCGTGTCCGACTCTGTGCAACCCCACAGATGGCAGCCCACCAGGCTCCGCCATCCATGGGATTCTCCAGGGGTTGCAGAGTTGGACATGACTGAATGACTTTCACTTTCACTATGAGTAGGAAGTTTCCTATACTATAGGAACTTTTCCTATACTATGTATAGGAAAAGTTCCCAGTTTTGATTAAAGATTTTCTTCTCACAATATCCAGTGTCTTTACATTATCAAAAGAAAGTATTGATTTAATGTAGCTTATCAAGAATAGTCTAAGATTTTACTCAACTTTTCAGCTATGCTTTTGCTGGTCCATACCTAGACTTACATTAAGAAGTAAACATGCAGTTAAAAGAAAAAATAAAGATGTGAGCAACACTATCATACATGTTTCTGTTTTTGTTAATGATTTTTTAAAGCCTTAAATTATATTTTGTATCATTCTTAAATTATAATAGCTTGTAATCCAAGTGGAAAATATATTCAAATAATCTTAACCGGTGAGCTGACAGCAGTTAAAAGCCAGTATCTTTTTCTGGTTTTTAATAACGTAAACTTATTATTTATGACATCTTCATTGTTTCACATATATGCAAGTCCCTTGCAATGTTTAAATCACTGAAAGAATAACATGGATAATAAATCACTAATTTTCAATGTTGTGTATAAAAAGCTACATCAGTGTGAACAAGTGGATTTCTGTGAAAACAAAATCAAGACAATGGACAGTTTCTTCAGCCAGGAACAAATGCAGGTTTTTTTGTGTTAAAATACAAGGATGTTTTATGTCCCATCTATGTTTATATTTAGCTATCACTGAATACTTATGCTGTAAGTATATACCATACCAATGTTCTATTGTCTTCAAGAAAGGCTTTAATTTTTTTCTAGCTGAATGTAGGTTTTTAAATATACTTTATTTTTTGGACAGTTTAGATTCACAGAAAAATTGAGACAGTAGTACAGAGTTCCCATATGTCCCCTCTTCCAATTTCCCCCGTTAATAACATCTTACATTTTTATGGTTCATCTATTACAAGTAATAAACATATTGATACATTATTAACTAAAGCCCATGATGTACTTAGATTTCCTTCATTTTTGCCTGATATCCTTTTCAGTTCCTGGTTCGCACATTACATTGACTTGCTTTGTTTCCTTAGTCTCCCTAGGGTGTGAGTGTCTCTGATTTCCCTCGTTTTTGATGCGCATGACAGTGCAGAGTTCTGCTCAAGCATTTTGTAGGATGCCCCTTTATGAATCTGATGTTTTTCTCAAGGTAAGACTGAGGTTATAGGTAATTTTCCTACGAGAAATTAGATAGCTAGAGATTAAAAGCACATCTAGACTTCATCAAACTGTTGTCATGGGCATAACTCATACACCAATTTTANATGCCCCTTTATGAATCTGATGTTTTTCTCAAGGTAAGACTGAGGTTATAGGTAATTTTCCTACGAGAAATTAGATAGCTAGAGATTAAAAGCACATCTAGACTTCATCAAACTGTTGTCATGGGCATAACTCATACACCAATTTTAGTACTGTATCTATTCAGTATGATTAGAGGTAGCAAAGATAGTCTTGAGAAAAGAACATGACCATTAAAAAAAAAAAGGTTAGCTCTTAAAAAAATAACTCGGAGGTAGGTAACATTATAAAGAACACAAGCAGTAGTTATATTAAATCTCTTTCTGAAATAACCATGTTCTTTACTAATTAAAATTACAAGGTCAGAAAGGCAAAAATGCATAAAGTCAGTTTAATTCTGTGTATCTACAGAGTTAAATCTGGGATTTATGTAAATATGTTACTCAAACATATCTATGTTTTAAAACCAATTGTTTTATTTTTATCAAATAACAATAAATAAATATTGTGCAGGAATCTCTTGTCTGTGTGTCAACAATAGTCTTAAATCCTTACAAAATTTATAGTAGGCAATCATTCTCGAAGAATCCTCTCCTGAGTAGTGGTTCTCAATCTTTAGCGTGGATCAGAATTACCTCAAGGGCTTGTTCCTGTAACAGATTCTGGGGTGCATCCCCAGCAGTTTCTGATTCCATGGGTTTGGGGTGGGGCGGGAGTGTCCACGTCTAACAAGCTGTCAGGTAAGGAAGGCTGATGCTGATGGTCTAAAGGCCACACTATGAAAACCACTGAGCGCAGTCAACAAAGACGCTGCATTCATTACATGCGGATGATGATGAGGCTGTTTTGCATATATAATTTTAACCAGTTTCAGAATCTTACCAACAAGGTATGACTATCCCTTTTATAAATGGGGAACCTGCATCCAGAGAAACTGAGCAAATTGCCTGAAGAGATAATGGGATCCGGTGGCAAAACTACAATTCAGGTCTTCTTTGATTCTTAAGCGATGTTTTTCTGGTACGACATACTGCTCCATGTTGATAAATGAGCGAAATGCATGCATCCTTGGCCTGGCCTATCTGCAAAGGAGACTGTCCCAAAGATATGGACAGTGATTTGTTCAGCTTTGTAGGGTATTTTTTTAAAGGACAGCAATTCTTCTTGAAAACTAAGCAAAGGCTCAGTCAGGGTCATGGAGAGGATTCACTTATTTCTGAACTTTCGAATAATCAAGGGCAAAGTGAATTTATAGTATAATTAAAACAGGAAGAACATGTATTTAATATAGTACTGAATAGTCCTTAATTACTATTATTTTATTATTCCTTATAGAAAAATGCACATTTAAATGAAAATCCTTAAAAGAATAACCTCATTTCCATTTAAATTGAAGGCATCATACTATTCTACATGTCTGCTGTGCACACTGTCACCAGTCAACGACCACTTACTCAGGTATTGAAATAACACAGCATGATGGTCTTCAACAAAATGCTCCAATAATTACTACCACATTTATCTCCTTTCACAAAGAAAATTAAAAACGGCATACAAACAAAACAAGCAATTAACATTTTTAAAGTGGCACATTTTACAGTAAATAAATTGCCAAAACTGAAGTTGCCAATAATATAAATATAAATTTGTCACTTTGTTATACTCTATATAAAAAAAGACACTGAGACACAAAATTATTGGACTGCAGACTTAAAACAGTTAATGAGGTCTAAACGCCAGACTGACCAAAAAAAACACCCAACTCTGTCTCTATCAATACAAATATTTTACATTAAGAAAGACTCCCTTTAAATATCTATATACATATTTCCATTTAATACTGTTAATTAAACCCACAGTTATATTTAAATAAGAGTTAAATAAACCGCCCCAAATGCTGATTTCATATCACAAAACCCAAGTATTTTAAATCACAACTTCAAGGTGGTATAGTGTATACACTGATTCCTTAGACAATATTAACAAGCATATTTTTAAGAATATATTTTCATCTAGACAGGTAAAGCTTTATTAAATGGTAAACACTTTTAACAGTGCAGAAATACAAGTTTCAAAAACAAATACATTCAGAAGATCTGCTGTTCAAATAATATCTTTTCAAAACCAGGTGGAGGAGTATGATAAAATTCACTGAACTGGCAATCCAAAATTGCACTGTCATCAACTAGAGACAGAAAAAGAAAGAAAATAAATTAGAAGCAAACACCTTAAATTGAATGAGTACATACTTATAAACTGTTTCCATAATGCCATAAAATTAACACACAAGAAGAAGAAACACATTTGCTATCCAGGTTACAAAACACGATCCTACTGGTTAAAAACAGCCACAGTGAAGAATAAAATTTGTCAAGAACACTGAACGGAAATACATCAAAATACTATGATTATTTCTAGATGATGTAAATACAGGTAATTTGAGTTTTTCCTTATTTACCTACCTGTATTTTCTCAATTTTATACATTAAGATAAACTACTTCTTAAAAAATATTTTATTAAAAAAGGATAGATTCAAAAAGAGTAGCAAAAACAACACAAAAATTCCTGGGGAAACCTTCATCGAGCTTCCCCCAGTGGTAACATCTCACACAAATACACTACAATGTCCAACCCAGGAAACTAATACTGATACAATACTGTTAATTAGCCTGCAGGCCATATTCAGCTTCTACATGTTTTTTTGTTTTCATTTTTTTTTAAGCAATACTTATTCAAGAGAAATGAATGCATATATCCATACAAAGACTTATACATTAAATATTCATAGCAGCTTTATTTGTAATGGCCAAAAACTAGAAACAACCTAAATATCCAACGATAGGTGAAGTGAAAAATCAATTGTGATGTATCCACACAATGAACTATACTACTACTACTACTAATAAAAATCAATGAATTCTTGGTACATGTTACAACATGGATGAGTCTCAATTACACTGAGTAAAAGAAATCAGATTTTAAAAATCAAAATTGTATGATTCTATTTATACAAGAACGTTAAGATCATCTGTAGTGACAGAAAGCAGATAGTGGCTACAAGGGGGTGGGGTGGGGAGAGGTGAGCAGAATGCATGGCAAGGGGGCAGGAGGAAACTTAGGGGTGACGAACATGTTCATTATCTTGACTATAGTGATGATGTGGGTTTCACTTTATAGCTATTTGTTAAGTTGCATATACTGAACTGAACTGAACTGAAATGAAATTATATTTCATTATCAATGCAGGAAAAAAGCACTAGATGTGACATTCATGAAATCACTAGTGATTTTTAACAGAGGTGGTTTCAGTTAAGTGGTGGTAAAGGCAACCACAGTAGTTGAAGATACAATATAAGCAGAGACAAAAGCTATTTTATAGGAAATGCAACCATATAGAGAAGGGTAAACACAGGCCTGGTGAGGGGTACAAGTTTAAGGGAGGGTATTTTGGAATAAGAATGATTTAGAATGTTTACAGGCATTGAAGAACGAGGTTGATGACATGAGATACAGACAAAATAACAGACAATAAAGTCCCAGGATTGGGAAGTTTGCAATCTAGACTGAGTTTTTTGAACATGAAGGGCACCACTTCCTCTAAAATGGGATGGGAAGGAGACAAGATTGGAAGAGAAAACCTTTAGGAGGTGGGGAGGGAAGCTGGAGTTCACCATGATGGACTGTTTCTCTATGAAGTGGAAGATGGATCTACAGAGAATAAACAGGGAATTCAAGAACAATGAAAGTCTGGAAAGTGCAGGGATGTAAAAAACACAGAGAACTTAGATGAAGTGGGAAGTCCTAACTGTGAACAAACTTTTCTTCACTGTTACTCAGTTTTGTCTCTCCACAGGTTGAATATAAGGACTGACAGTATGAACAACTGGAAAGAATTAGGATTGGGTACAGGATAGAGGGCAAAGGGTAAGGGAATTTGAATTTTATTTTTATCTTTGATAGTATCTGTCAATTTCAATTTATAAAATATATTACTACATAAACTTCACTGCATTAAAAATAATGCCAAATCAAAGAAACAATTTAGAATAAAAATCTATCTTCATTTGTGTAACTCAGTCTAAAACTTTACTGATATTTATTTCTCAGACTAAACTATTTCAAATATTAAGCTACATTTCCATTTATTTAAGTAAATAAAGGCATTACTTTTAGGATTACCAAATACTGCAAGCAAACTAACNACTCAGTCTAAAACTTTACTGATATTTATTTCTCAGACTAAACTATTTCAAATATTAAGCTACATTTCCATTTATTTAAGTAAATAAAGGCATTACTTTTAGGATTACCAAATACTGCAAGCAAACTAACTTATATCAAGTTTAAAAATACACCTTTCATGCAAAGATATGCAAAGACAAAGAACGTAGAAGCACTGAAAAGTAGTATTTAGGGAAAAAGAAGATAAATGAAAACTTTAAAGCACAGGCTTTGGTTGTTGTATCAAATTATTAACTATTTATATTTGCTACTGTATACTTTTCTGCCACTCTGAACAAAGTCTGTTACCTTTCTGGTAAGTTACTATAAAAAAGTTAACAATTAGTTTTTGTTATGGGTCAAATCCTTAATTATTTAAAGTAATTTAAATGAGAAAATGTTTTGCAATCTACTAATAGCATAGGCAGAAAATCATACACTTGTTGATTTAAAGTTGATAACATAAAAAATGAGGAAGAGAGTGATAAAGGCACTGTACTTATGTATGTTTCCTATAAAGAGAGACACCTTATTTTTTAGGGATACATATAAAATATTTTAGAATAAAATGGTATAATGTCTGGCATTTGCCTCAAAACAATATAAGGAGGGGAGGTGAAGAACAGAGGACTGTAGGGAGGAGAGGAAACCTGTCTGGCTATGAGCTGACAATTGTTTGAAGTTAAGTAATGGGTACATGAGGATTCATTATTCTATTCTGGCTACTTGTACATGTTTGGAATTTTCTGTAATAAAATAAAAGTAACTGAGGAGTACAGAGTTATCTCTAAGTAACCCAGTTCTTGGAGGTATACTTGCACAGAAACTATATTTACACACACCTGGCTATCAAAAGCAAAACAATCAAAACGAAACCATTCTAAGTCATAATTTTTCTCAGAAGAGTTTTAACATTTAGGTGATTTTGTAAAGGTAACCAATGTTCAATCTACATGGAATTCCCATCTCTACTTTCAAAATATTCTTTACAATTACATTTTCTGTTTGTCTAACCCTTTCTAACAATTGGCAGGAATGTCTTTTTGAAAATTCCGTGAAGTTTTTGAAACTTTCTGGAATCTAAGATTATATGATCTAAAAGGGAATATGGCTATTGCATATTTAAGAATAAGCATTGTATTTAGCAAGTTTATTTTTTTAATACAGAGGAAATAAAAACTCTCCTTAGTCCCAAAAAGAGGGATTGTGATAACCTACCGAGTTTACTCCTTGTACAAAGGTCCTTATTAATTTGTCCAGCCTTCTGAATGATAGTTACAAAGTTAAATGCCAAGCAAAAGTTAATATACATTTAATAATGTTTAGAAATATTTTCGCTTACCATAAACAACTGGATACACTGTCCCTCGTATACCTGATGCTGGACAATGCATATTTTTTCCATTCAAATATACATTTAATTCTACATGGTCATATGTAATACCCTAGGAAGCAAAGTAAATATTAAAAAGAGGGAAAATATATATGTTCCATAAAAACCTGAATAGTCAGAAAGCACTAACTGGGGAGCATGGGAACAAAAAACTAAGCAAAAGATCACAACAGATTTTCTTTTTCCATAACAGATTTTATTAAAGGTTTACAATTTGGTAGAAATCTGTTTGAATTGAGCTAAAAAAAAAAGTAGTGGTGATTATGTTGGGGGAGGGAAAAAATAAAATCACATGAGTCTACATTCGAGGGGTCAAACTAAATCCTAGTATTTTATTCAGATAATCTGGGTTTTATATTTTGAATATTANGGTTTACAATTTGGTAGAAATCTGTTTGAATTGAGCTAAAAAAAAAAGTAGTGGTGATTATGTGGGGGGAGGGAAAAAATAAAATCACATGAGTCTACATTCGAGGGGTCAAACTAAATCCTAGTATTTTATTCAGATAATCTGGGTTTTATATTTTGAATATTAAGGTGATAATAAGTACTACATACTGTAAACAGAGAGACCTTTTAAACTCATATAGAAAACACTGCTTTATGTAGAATTTGATAACAAAGGGGGAAAACAGTGGAGTTTTCACCATTAGGGATTATTATCTATCATTGTTTTCAGTTGTGGTGAACCGTCTTTATACAATTTATTTTCAAAAAGAAATAATATATTTCTCTATCTTTTTACCTTGGTTTCAAATACGTGAAATGTATTACTAAGGTGAGGTGGGTATTTACAACTGCATATAACTAATAATTAGTATCAAGTGGAAAACAGAAAAAAAACAGCTCAAAAGGCTTTAAAAAGACAGCAAAATAAAAATATATTACTGTATATTATTAATGGTACAAAATTACAATTATTATTATTATTGACATTCTGGAAAACAACCTGTATTATGTACCAAACACTAGACACTTCATATTTACTTATTCAATCCTAGGTATTTTTACTATCTCCACTTCACAGATGAAGCAGTTAAAGCGTAGGAGAGGTTAAATAACTTATTTAAGGTTGCACAGTTGTGAAGTGGCAGAGCTGGAATTTAAACTGACGCAGTATGGCTTTGGAAAAGTTATTCTTAATTTCCACGCAATTCAAAGCTTGTAAAGACTTTTACACTTTTAAAACTCTCTTTAAAACTCTGTACAGTTATTTACTAGCTGAAGACGGAGAGCTTTCCTTTCAAGAATGACAGCAGAGACCTTTCAATAGAGAAATCATCATATATCAAAAAGCAACCACTTGAAGGATTTCTGACTGTGGATAAATTATATGAACCTAAAAGCTTTTATAGACAGAAAAAGACCTTACAGATGATTCAGTCTTAAATCCTTCACTTTCCAGTTAAGACAGCAAAGGCCCAGATAAGTCAACATGTTCAGTGCTATAAAAGATTCTCCTCAAATCTTAGTAAAGCTAGGGTTAGACTAAACACTGAGAAAGATAAACACAACTGCTTTTGCTTTATTTCAGTTTATGTATTTAAATATAAATATGTAAATACTTTAAATACTAAATACTTTAAATACCTTAGATAATACTTTAAATGCTTTAAATAATAAAGTGATCACCAGGATTCCTTTTAGTGAAGAAACCTGTTTCATTTAAAAAACATGATTACATAAAAAGCAGCATGTAACCCTCTTTACAGGAAATCCAGCAGTTCAGACTAACAGGTATGATCTGGGCACCTTCCCCACCTGGTGGCAGCATAACCTACTGGAAGTTCTCAACCCCACGCTCCAGCATCAATACCCCACGAGTGAGTGAGTGAAAGTCGCTCCATTGTGTGCGACCCTTTGCGACTCCAAATGGACTATACAGTCCATGGAATTCTCCAGGCCAGAATACTGGAGTGGGTAGCCTTTCCCTTCTCCAGNGGAAGGTGCTCCACAGCTCTGCTGCCACGCTTCTAGTACCGCTCTACAGTGGTAACAGAAGTTGAGGAATGTTTTTAAAAGACAGTGTGAAAAGTGTATTTGGATCACTGCTGAAATGAAGCAGCTATGGTGGAGAAATCTGTATCATGGCACCGCCCATGGGAGGCAAAAAGGGAAAGAACTAGCTGGAAAGAATCCTTACTTAAGTGTTCATCTAGAAAAACTCTTATTTTAAGACCAATTAGCAACGGCCTTGCTGCTGCTGCTGCTGCTAAGTCACTTCAGTTGTGTCCGACTCTGTGCTACCCCACAGACAGCAGCCCACAAGGCTCCTCTGTCCCTGGGATTCTCCAGGCTTATTTGTGTTTTTACTGAATGCCACATGAATGCACTGGGATGGTTTTGACAAGTAACAGAAGATCCAAACAAGAGCCTAAACTGGAAGGGGTTTATTATTTGACATAATAAAAATCCATAAGAAATAACAGTATTAATAATCATTTCAGAAATAACATTAAAGGACTGAGTCCCAGATATTATTCTATGCTCTCCACTTATATTAAGTCACTTATTCCCTTGTATGAAGCTCATGATGTGTCCCCAACTTGAGATGAGGCAACTCAGGTAAGGAAAGTTTATTATTAAAGTTTGCACAGATATTAGGTGTAAGATCCAGAATTTAAACCCAAGCTGTCTAGGTCTACTCTAACTACTATAATAGGACTGTTGTCTAAATAGTTAATTCATTGGTTCTGTAATTTCATGAATGATAGAACACACCAACTCAAGCATGCCACTTGATTTATGGGTGGTGTGCATTTGGATTTGTTGGTGCCTGTAGTGTACTGCTTTTAAATATTTGCTATATCACCCTTGCTAAGCTGCTAAGTCACTTCAGTCATGTCCGACTCTGTGCGACCCCATAGACAGCAGCCCACCAGGCTCCCCTGTCCCTGGGATTCTCCAGGGAAGAACACTGGAGTGGGTTGCCATTTCCTTCTCCAATGCAGGAAAGTGAAAAGTGAAAGTGAAGTCGCTTAGTCATGTCCAGTTCTTCACGACCACGTGGACTGCAGCCCGCCAGGCTCCTCCATCCATGGGATTTTCCAGGTAAGAGTACTGGAGTGGGGTGCCATTGCCTTCTCCTCTGTGAAGACCTACAAGACCTTTTAGAACTAACACCCAAAAAAGATGTCCTTTTCATTATAGGGGACTGGAATGCTAAAGTAGGAAGTCAAGAAACACCTGGAGTGACAGGCACATTTGGCCTTGAAATGCTATATTTGCTATATCACCCTTGCTAAGCTGCTAAGTCACTTCAGTCGTGTCTGACTCTGTGCGACCCTNGATGTCCTTTTCATTATAGGGGACTGGAATGCTAAAGTAGGAAGTCAAGAAACACCTGGAGTGACAGGCACATTTGGCCTTGAAATGCTATATTTGCTATATCACCCTTGCTAAGCTGCTAAGTCACTTCAGTCGTGTCTGACTCTGTGCGACCCTATAGACGGCAGCCCACCAGGCTCCCCTGTCCCTGGAATTCTCCAGGCAAGAGCACTGGAGTGGGTTGCCATTTCCTTCTCTTGGACCTAGGTAACTTCCAGTTTTATCCTTTGCCATCTTCATCACATCGACAATAGCTTCCTCCATGGATAAGAGAGGTTCATTAATTTGAAGGATGACAGATACGATGATGTCCAGCAAAGGTGAGTTAGACATTTTCTTTTAGAATTTACTACTTAGCTTCTTAAAAAGTACAACACACATACACAGATCTAAAATGTTCAGCTTGATAAATTTTTACCAGAACACTCAAGTCATCACCACACAGATAAAGATATAAACATTAGTGGAACCTTAAGCCCCCTCTGAGATCTTATAGTTATTCTGATGAAATTCTCCACTTTTCTGCTATTTTATTAAATATGTTGGTCATAATTATTTTTACTTCCNCATGAAGTGATGGGACCAGATGCCATGATCTTTGTTTTCTGAATATTGAGTTTTAGGCCAACTTTTTCACTGTCCTCTTTCACTTTCATCAAGAGGCTTTTTAGTTCCTCTTCACTTTCTGCCATAAAGGTGGTGTCTTCTGCATATCTGAGGTTATTGATATTTCTCCTGGCAATCTTGATTCCAGCTTGTGTTTCTTCCAGTGCAGTGTTTCTCATGATGTACTCTGCACATAAGTTAAATAAGCAGGGTGACAATATACAGCCTTGACGTACCCCTTTTCCTATTTGGAACCAGATGAGAATTCATCTCAGCTTGGCATCAAAGAAGAGCCTACACATGCTTGCTACCTACATAGTTATCCTGAGAAACATGTTTCCTGCCTTCTTTGTTCCATCTAAGGTATGTAGAATCAATATTCAAGATTAGTTGTCTTTGTGTCTGAATTATCAGATTTTAACAGTTTGTACTGCAGCTTCCCTTGGACTGTGACCTAAGACCCACAGTCAGGAGAAGGTGACACCTGAAAGCTGGCATACCTGGCATAGTCCTGGTTCTGCCACTGACTTGCAATAGATCCATGAAACCTCATGTGTAAGATGGACAGAAAAGTAACAAAAATCATAGGCATAACTCTGTAAACAATAAATGAGGAAAGGACTAAAAGTACCATGATTCTGGCATTTAGTGAGTGTTCAATAAGTATTCTTTCCTTCCCCTACTTCTCAGAAAAGGTCTTAGTTTGCTGACAAAGCCCTCTTGCGTATCTAAACATTGAAAATTATGCAGAAGTACTCTCAGTATTTCCCAGTCCAACATACCATGCTTTCTCTTTCCTGAATGAGAAAAACATTTCTCAGTTAAATAATAATGTCCTTTATTGTTGCTTGCATTCTATCTGACATTTACCTTGGTATTCATATTTTTTACTTGTACATCACAAATTAAGGGACAAAAAATACTATCTGAATAGGCCTGAATGTATGTACAATGATAGGTTTTCTGTTCACATAGCTTCTTAAAACAACTTTAAAATATTTAAATAGAAACGAAGAAATCACAACCTTCAATTCAAACATATCATAACTAAATGTGGTTCTTGGGAGAAGAGTGGCTCCTCACTGGTGAATTTTAATTAAAAAGTTAGAAAATATGGGGGCAATGCTATTAATGTAATGAAAATCATGCTCATGCTCAATTGCCAAGTCGTGTCTGACTCTTGCAACCCCATGACTATAGCCCGCCAGGCTCCTCTGTCCATGGGATTTCCCAGGCAAGAATACTAGAGTAGGTTACCATTTCCTTCTCCAGAGAATCTTCACGACAACCCAGGGATTGAAGCTGGGTCTCCTGCATTAGACCAGGAGGCCAGGTCTAACGGCCTGGTTAGCAGGCCAGGTTCTTTACCACTGAGCCACCAGGGAAGCCTGTATTTAAAATATCTACAGTTTATCTTGTGCTTATTATANCAACCCAGGGATTGAACCTGGGTCTCCTGCATTAGACCAGGAGGCCAGGTCTAACGGCCTGGTTAGCAGGCCATGTTCTTTACCACTGAGCCACCAGGGAAGCCTGTATTTAAAATATCTACAGTTTATCTTGTGCCAGGCATTAGGCTGAGTGGTTTACATTTATTATCTGATTTGATCCTTACAATAATGCTATGAGTTAGAGGTGGTTATCAGGATTTTATAGGTAAAGAAACATTAGATGTCAAGGGCATAGACCTAAAATCCTGGGATATGTGTTTAGAATTTTCCAGAGAGGTGTTGGTGGCCCACTCACTGTAATCACATGAGTAGCCAGCCTGACATGGCTTTGGTGAGGCTGAGGGGAGGGAGATAAAAAGATTTATTGGGCATCAGAAAAGTCTTTTCGTCCTCTGACAAATGACAAACCCCAATTACTAAAACATACATCTAAGGAAGCCACTGATTTTTCTTCAGTGTTCAGTGTTTAGCAACCAACATGTTACAAACCTCATTTCCACATTCTGAGTTTCAGCTTGGCTTCTTCAAAATTCCCTGTCAGACCTATTTTCAAGGTTCACGTGGCAACACTGCTTGTAAACAACTCAGCCCTTACTAACGAAAGTGTAAATGTAAACCAGGCTGCAACCTAACTGAAGACAGCAAGCAAATGCTGAGAAAGGCGAAGAAGATGTACTTCCCACTTGACCCGTTTGCAATTTCGATCTTCACACACCAAGTGAATGCATTAAAAAGCAACACTTTTTGAACAAGAATGTGCCCAGCAAATGTTTTTAACAGACCTGGACGGACGAGATGAAATGATCGCTCTTATTATTATTATTTTTTTCCCCCTGATTGAGAGTAGTCCTATGACTGCTGCACCGGTTAATAGAACGATTATTGTCATAAGTAAAGTGAAATAAAGCTTACTATAACATTTCTGTAACTCCTTTACAACTGCTCTGTTTTGAGATCTTAGGTATGATTGTGACAGAATTTAGTTTCTGATATTTTCATGCTCAGCAGTAAAGAAATTAATGAAAATTACATTTGAGAATCTATCGCTGTAATGGTTTCTCACATGGATCCTCTCTGAAGCAGTACAGCTTAGGGAGGTTTTCACAAGGAAACATGGACAGTCGCTTTGGTTTGGACCCCTAATGTTCAAAGTAATTTAACAGCAGCCATTTTTCTGGAAAATCTTCTGAATTTCCTATAAATCTAAATCCAATTACTGATGTAGGCTCTAATAACTAGTTACATGAGATTTGATTTTTTTTTTTCTCCCCTGGTACCTGGGCAACTGCTTGAAGCAGCAAATTCATGTCTCTTATAAGCAATTTTTAGATTTTTTATTTTTTGACTACAAAAGAAGCTCTCAAGATAAAATGACAATTGCAAATGAAATATCAAGATGCAAATCAGTCCTTTCATTAAAGACTTGGCAGCTCCAGGCACAGAGGAGGTGCAGGCAGGGAAAGGGTATGGTGAATAGAGACACTAAACATTAGACTCAACAACTAATAATGGGGCCAGGACAATAAGAAATGAAAGAAATGGATGTACTGGTGGCCAAGAAGCCGCACAGAGGCGAGTTTAATGGGAAAGAGGGTTCAGAGTTTTTTCATCTTTGGAGCAGAGGCCTTGATAGTTAATGCATTTTAAAGGGTAGGTGTTCTGTCACAGGTCATTAGAATATGGGAAAGGAAATAATACTGACCAATCTTAGATCTGAAAACCTCCAACCCCTCCTCTTATTTCCAAAGAGTAAATAATAGTTAAGAACAATGAATAATTGAGTGTTGCCTACTCCAGAGAAAAACAATGAATTGAGTAAACTGGGGAAGTGTGGCAAGGCTGAGTCTAAAATCTCTGCAGTAAGCAAGGGAGGATTATGATAGGGATCAATTTAGAGAATATTTCCTTTTTTTTTTTTTTCATGTAATTATGCTGAACAAAGCAGTTCAGAGAAGTATATTAAAAATGGCCAAGAAACACAAGGAAAAATATTCAAAGTGATTAGAAAACAGAAACAAAAATTTTTAAATGAGGCTATATTTTATTTTCCTAGCAAAAAGATTACAAAGAGTGGTGATACCATTATTTGGAGAAGGTGTGGCACACTTGGCACGCACATATGCTACTGGCAGGAGAGTAAATTACTACCACCCTAGAGTGGCACTTGCAGAAATTTGTATAAAAACTGACATATTCTTTCAAAAGCTTCACAAACATATGTTCATCATAAGATTATCTGTAATAGCAAACACTCAAGCCAAAAATCAAATGCTATGAATAGAAGTTTTAAAATAAACTAATGAATCTCATTGCCATGGAATAACAGCTTTTAAAGTGATACTGAACTATATTCATTGGTAAGGAAGGACTTAAAATGTAAGCAAAAAGAGCAGATAATAAAAGATCATATCCTATACTTACTATACATCTAGATATATATATATATACATATTAATAAAACCCTGCAGTTACTATATATATATATATACTTATAAATACATATAATATGTATATGAACTATAAATAGTGCATATTATAAATAGCATATGGGGCTTTCAAGGTAGTGTAGCAGTAAAGAATCTGCCTGCCAATGCACGAGACGTAAGAGACACAGGTTCAATTCCTGGCTAGGGAAGATCCCCTGGAGGAGGAAATGGCAACCTGCTCTAGTATTTCTTGCCTGGAGAATCCCACAGACAGAAGAGCCTGGCAAGCTATAGTTTATGGCATCGCAAAGAGTCAGACAT
Source organism: Neotragus pygmaeus (assembly GCA_006410875.1). NCBI lineage: Eukaryota > Metazoa > Chordata > Mammalia > Artiodactyla > Bovidae > Neotragus > Neotragus pygmaeus. Next base: position 809,985 of record SJYV01044988.1, on the reverse strand, counting down.
GACTGACCAAATAAGCACGTAAATAAAATATTTATATATAACACAATTTATATATACTACATATATGCATATACATACACACACGTGTGTGTGTGTGTGTATATATATATATATATATATATCATATAATAGTTGGCTTTTCTGTGTTTAAGAGAATCATTGACCATTGTTATATAACTAAATACCTGTTACTACTCATCTTAGAACTTACAGTAATATTTTCCATATGGATAGCTATTGACTATGAAGTTTTAAAGTCTGTAGTTTTGAAGATCTGTTTCTATCTCTTCTTATTTGGTATTTATATTTGAAACTAATATGCTTTCCTCCTTGACTTCTTAATATACACAATTCTCTAAATTAGGTAAACACAGGTCAATTCACTTTCTTTTTGGTGAAGCATAAAAGATGACATCAAACTTTTTTGGTGTCTAAATTTTATTTTTACTGATTTACAAATTCATATTTATAAAAGAAAAACACTTAGATAAATGGTTAGCACAACGAAATGTTAATGCAGTTACCTTGGAAGTGTGACATTCTGTACAAACTCACATACTAGGTATTGATTGTTTTTTACTTACTTTGATGTTTAAATTTGTTTTGGTCTCCTAGTCTTTGTACCTTAATAAAAAAAAGAAAGGAAAACCAAGATAACCCAAGCAAAATGCCTCTTAACATTAGATGTGTGCTTTTTCCTCAGCTGCCACAGTATCACAGTACCATGATGAACCTGGAAGATTCCTGTTTTTCCCCTGAGAGTCCCTTTTCTTCTAGCCATTCATAGATGTCTTTTGTTCCCTGAACAAATATTTTATTTCTTGTCTTTCCTTATGCCAGTTTCTTTCATCAATAGTATTTATCAACTCAGAAAGAAGTTGACTTTCAAGATGATAAAACAAAAAGGTGATGATTTTAGGGGACAAAAAGAGAAATAAGTCCCTATCTTTTCTTTTTTGTTTCTTTGGTCCCCCGCCTTTTTTTTATTGACTTCCAAAACTCCAATTGGCATTTGAAGTACAAATACATGCTACATTTTATCCACACAACATGAAAAAGTGAGAAATGTATATTTACCAGTTATAATATTTGGCTAAGTAAATGGGTACATGGTCTGAATAATTTGACCTTTTTAATAATGAGTATATTGATGTGAATATATAAATAGATGGTCTGGTGGATGAATGGATGGCTAGATAGAAAAACACTATGACAAATATAAAACAGACATCAGACTGAGCAGGTCCAAAAAATTCAGTATACTAACCAATTCTGCAAATATATCAACTTTTGGATTAAGCTCTTCCCTTGGTGTCTAGGTAAATGAAGCAATATATTCTCACAGGGAAGAGAGAAAAATAATTGTCATCTGAGAGAAATACAAAAGCACCATGAGGCAAACACCACAGTTGCAGGCAACATTCCCCAGTGGATGCTAAAATCAATGTACAAATGTTTGAGGGGAAATAGAATGCTAGTGTTAATTTAAAGGATCTTCTCCAAGATATTTATCAATTAGAAAGGGAAAATCAGTCACTGGGCAATGGAGAAATATAGTAGGTATTATCTTCACCAAGTGGTCAAAGTTCCTATCACCAATAATAATAGACATAGACGGCATGTATATGCTCTGATATAATGCCCTGAGAAGGCTGTGACACTTCCCCTGTGGTATTCTCCGAAATGCATAACCTCAATTAAATTATGAAGAAACTTCTGAAAAACTTAAGAGGCATTGTACAAAGTCAGCAGCCAGGTCTCAGTAAGAGTGTCAAGATATGAAGAACTGTCACAAATCGGAGTAAACTAAAGAGACACAGAAACTACATGCAATGTGAGATCCTGGACTGAATCCTAGAACAGAAAAATAACATGAGGGGAAGGAAAAAAACTGGTGAGTTCTAGTAANGTCTCAGTAAGAGTGTCAAGATATGAAGAACTGTCACAAATCGGAGTAAACTAAAGAGACACAGAAACTACATGCAATGTGAGATCCTGGACTGAATCCTAGAACAGAAAAATAACATGACGGGAAGGAAAAAACTGGTGAGTTCTAGTAAGGTCTGGAGTTTAGTTAATAGTATTTTACCAACATTAATTTCCTAGATTTAGGGAAAGCTAAGTTAAGGATACAATGCATGAGTTTTCTGTATTGTTTTTGGAACTTTTCAGTAACTATTAAATTACCTGAACATTAAAAAAATTTAAATGGGGAAAATTGTTATGCCTTCTTTCCAGGTTTAATTCTTGTTCTATAGATATCAAAGAAGTACTGAAATCCTCGCATGCAGTTTTCTGATTTATATAAGCATAGACTTACACTGAATCTTAACAGCACAGCTAAAAGGGACTTCACAAGTTGCAGTGTTAAATTACTAGTACCTCCGACTGAAATAACGGTGCCCTCCAATAAGGAAAAGAATTTTCTTCTCTCTGCAGAGTATCAGAGGGGAACAGAGATTGTTTTAATATAAACATTAAAAAAATAAACCCATTGAATAGTGTTGAAAGGGTTTATCTATTCATTTTCTGTGAATATCAGTCACAGTATAAATGGCCAATACCTAAAGAAGTGCTGGTACATTAATTTGTGTTGACTAGTGAATAAGGAACATGACGCAACTATGTGCTCTATCTCCTTATATTGAAGAGGTAAAAATGACTTTTCTCATAAAGAACTAACACTTCTTCAAATGTATGTTCATTATACCATGGGATCATTTATTATGAGGAACAATATATTCTTCTAATAAAGATGATGACAGTAATACATGGCTTATACAATGGGGTCTTTGTAGAGAGTGAAAACACCAAAACAGACATAAACCACTCATTTTTTACTATAAAATTGTGGCTAATGACCATCTTTTTTACTCAGTAGATATTGTGGAATTATGGCTGATGAAATAAATGTATTCCATTACCTATCCTTAAAATGTCCAGGCAAAACCCCCAGCCATTTCTCTCTGTATTCCCTTCTAAGGTGGCTCTAAGGTCTGCAATTTGAATAATTCAGTTTTGTCTTATCTGACCTACCAAGAGATAGACGCATAAAACATGGAAGTGAATCCATGAGAACATACCAGATACTCCTCACCAGAAAGAAGAGATTCCTGTGGTTGAACTGAGTTAATCAGGCCTAGGATACACAAATATATTTTTCAAATTAACTTTTATTTGGTAATATGTGAGTAACAACAGATAGAACCTCATTATCATGCAGCTTATAATTCAGCATGGAGGACAAAAATAATATTTTTAAAGTGATTAAAGTGTATATAAGCTTCAGGCCATAAAGACAGGTCAGTGTATCAGCAAAGATTTGCCTATTGAATCATTGATGTACTGTTTGGTATCAGGGATATAAAGATGAAATGCATACTTCCTCTATTCTCAAGGAATTCACGAGTCTAGGGATGGATTAAGAAATTTTTTAAGAAAGCAATACAGGAGGTGAAGTGTTAAAACAAAGTGGCACTTAAAGACTCTGGAGAGGAGAGGATAATTGACGCGAGACTTATTGGATGACAGAGAATTTTTAAAGAAAGAATGTAAGTTGGGAGAAAGGGCCGCTTACTCATAGAGAATGGCAAATATTAAGTCAGAAAAGCATGACAAAAGGAAAGGTGTGAGGTGTCATAAAATGTGTGAATAACTGTAACATATGGTACAGAGGGAGAGAGGTCAGAGGTTATGGCTGGGAAGGCAGATCAGGGCCAGCGAGGGAAGCAACTTTATGACACATTGGGGAACTCAGGTCTTATAAAATAGATAATAAACAATTGCTGCATATGAAGTGAAATTGAGTGCTATGATTTTGGCTACTGCAAAAATAAAATATGGAAAAGGGGCAGTAGAAGAAAAGAAGACAAGCCAGAAAACTCTTATATGTTACTAACAGCAGAACCCTTTGGGTAAAGAAAGATGACTTCAACAGTGGCTAGAAGGTTTCTGGCTAGGGCTACTGAGTGGATGATGCTGGGATGAGAAATGCAGAGAGGAAGCTCCTAAGGTTTCCTTGGATATGATGAGCTGGAGGAGCCTGAAAAGCATCTCTGTAGACATATTCAATGGGCAGTCAGAGAAATGCGGGGGACAGAAAAACTTAGAAAAGCACGGCATACAATGGTCTAAAGCTCCACTGTCCAACATGGTAGCCACTAAACCCAGGTGGCAAAGTGAAACATGGCTGCTGCTGCTGCTGCTAAGTCGCTTCAGTCGTGCCTGACTCTGTGTGACCNCCCACCAGGCTCCTCCGTCCATGGGATTTTCCAGGCAAGAGTACTGGAGTGGGGTGCCATTGCTTTCTCCTAATACCCACTACCCAGTAACAAAGATCCCCTGGAGAAGGAGATTGCAACAAGCTCCAGTAGTCTTGGCTGGGAAATCCCATGGACGGAGGAGCCTGGCGGGCTACAATCCACAGGGTCGGAAAGAGTCGGACACGACTGAGCGACTAGACAACAAAAATACCAAGGAAAGACATGAGGAAGGGTGTGAGAAACCACACCGTGGGACCTTAGTTCTCTGACTGGGGCTGAACCGGTGCCCCCTGGAGTAGAAGCAGAGTTCTAACCACTGGACTGCCAGGGAATTCCCTTAATCTACCCTTTGTTCTGGATAGTAGGTTTGATTCTCTCATAATTTATGATACCAAAAACCCGATGTGTTCTAAGGATTTATCAATAATTATTTGCAGGTTTGGTGAACAGGTTCTGAAATTAAGACTGTAATCCTGGGGTCACTCTGAATAAGCTATTACTTAAAACTTCTGGTCTGTAAAATGATAATAATAGTACCATCTATTTTACCTTCTCTGAAATTAAACTGAAAACTGTAATTTTAAAATGTAATCTGTACTTTTCAAAACTATATACAAAAGGTGAAAATAAGCATAAGCTGTCTCAGGTGTGCCTCCTTGGTGCTGCAGTAGGCCCTGCTGATCCTGTATGGTTATTACAGAAACATAATCATTTGGTTGGATGTAGAAAGCTTCTGTTTCTTGATTTCTCCTCAGAGAATGGTATATGCCTGAAATTCTACACACACAGAATGCTTTGACTGTCTTATAATTCATCCCAGCTTTCCTAGGCTGTTGTCAGCAATTCGGTGAAATCTGTTTGCAAGTGTCTGAACTAGGACGATACAGCCATCAGCATGGGATGGTACTTTACTTCTCAGGATTCTGCTCATCTCTCATTTTTCTGAGCCCTGCTTTTATCAGAATGGGCATAAAAACTCAAAGTCTAATTTAACAATTCTGACAGACTAAAATTGACATTCTTAAATCTGTCGATATGAAGTACCAATCATCTTAAGGAACTAGATAGGAAGGAAAGAATAACACACAGTACAAGTCAGTACATCAACAAAGAAAAACTTTTGTTACTGATTATCCTTTCTTCTTTTTTTGGTCTCACCATGCGGTACATGGAATCTTAGTTCCCTGACCAAGGATGGAACCCGGGCCCTCTGCAGTGGAAGCACGGAGTCCTAACCTCCGGGGAGTTACCCGGATTATCCTTTATGTTTGAATTTCATTTTTTAGTATAAGCAGGCTGACAGCATCAACTTGACTTCAAGATTCTCTTTCATGAAATAACCCCTTGAATAGGGTGTTCCACATTATGGACATCTGGCAATGATCTATAAACACAGAACCAACTATTTAAAAGGAAAAAGAAGGAAAAGCAGATTTTAAAAATGGTTTATGTCTTTGGTTTCCTTGTTTTCTTTAGTTAATTTGGGGGGAAAAAAAAAACCACTTTCCATAATTTACCTATTTAAAAACTGTTCTTCATAATTTTTTTTTTAAACTGAAGAGAAGAAAGATCAGACCATAGTCAAACGCTTTCATTTCCTCATTATTTTTCACCTTCTTCCAAATAGTGTATACTTCTTTAATTCAGTAACCTGGATTTACCCTGTCTGTTATCTAATTATTAGAAACTCTCATTCTTTAGATTCCTTTCAATTTGGTACAAGAGCAAGAAACCCAAGGCTCTGGGTATAAGGACACTCTTGCTAAAAGAGACCCAAGAACTCTATTCTCAACAGCTAATGGCCTGAATTCAACGAATAAGGTTCTTGGAAAACACTGTGAGAGGAAGTATCTGAAAAAGACAAAAAGGGATCTTTGGATTACATTTTTCATAGGATGGCTCTGGCAAAGACTTGAATATATCTAGCTGGGAATAAAAACCGAGAAGGCTTCATAATATGTAACTCCTTCTATCCCCTGCTTTCCAAAAAAAAAAAAAATCTTTTCCACAATCAAGCCTTAGGATTTTGAGCCAGTTCTTGAAAGAGTTCTCAAAGTGAAGAAGTTTAAGCAGGTTAAGTTTAACAAGGACCAACACTCCTGATAAAAATGCTGTAATTCTTTAACAGAAGTCCGTACAAATTAAGTAATAAATGTCTTCTCTAAGAGATCTCCAGCTGCAAAAATACCTAATCTTTTCTAACGTAAGGGTCAGCGTTCTTTTAAAATTGTGGGCCAAGGTTTCTTTTATGTGAGAGTGGCAGGAGATGTTGACTGGCAGCCAACCAGTCATAAACTCTCCTAAATGGAAATAAGGGTTCGTGGTGATTTTCCTGGCCAGTGCAGCTCTAGAAAGAAGGTAGTTATGTAAGACAGCAGCATCGACATCAAGGGCTCTCTTTGGAAATTGAACTACCTCATTAGATCCAATCCCGGTGCTCTGGAATTTGGACCACAAACTCCCAGGCAAAACTAGAAATACTAAAAGCAGCTCAAGTTGAATAACTCACACTGGAAATAAGTCCACAAGGAAACTCACCACCACGTCTCCCTCCTGTGGAAGGCTGTTTGCCGGCAGCCTGTTTTTCTCCTCGTTGTTGTGGTATAGGGCTCCATCATTTCTCATCACCAGACTGTGTACATCTCGGCCAAGGGGGATCTGATTCAAGTTAACTTTCTGAGTTGCAACGCCAACACCCCAGATTCCTAAAAAATATAATAATTTAAATGCTCCCCAAATCTGAAGAATACAAATATGAAAGTTGTTGTTTTAAAAGAGAGTGTAAATTGTTTATAAAGAAAGTGGCATATTATCACTAAATTATTTTTTATTAATCTTAAAAAAAAATTTTTTTTAAGTAGTTTGCAAAATCTCTGCAGATGTCGTACAGCCTGGGAGATAAGAGTGGGCCCTGAGCTGTACTCCCTGGTTTAAATCCTGCTTGTGCTACGTCATCTTGGGCAAGTTACGTAACCTCTGTTTCCTCACCTGTGAACTATGGAGTCTAACCGAACTCGCCTCTTAAAGTTATCAGAAGATACAGCAAGATCATCCAAGTAAAATAATTGGAACACTGTATTTTTTTTTTAATGGATAAGAAAAGCACAGAGGAAGTATTTTTAAAAGATGCTAGCTACTGTCATTACTATTATTATTATTCCCCCCAAATATTACTAAAAAGCCACACATTGAATTTAAATAGCCTTGGGTTCTATTTCAAGCACCACCTCTGAAAAGCAGGAAATTACTTCTTTAGTTTTTGCATCTGTAATATGTGACCAATAATGTATGACCTGATCAATACTATGGAGAGGAGAAAATTAATGATAAAATGTAAAATCATTTTCTTATCCAATACCTTAAGTCCATGAGTTTAAAACCGTTTGGTCTAAGTTGACTTTTAAAGAGACCAGCTCTCTTCTTTATCAGTCTAACACAATATGTAGAGCTCCTGATTATATCTCACAAACTGTTTTCTTTCTCAGTTTTTATCAAAAGCAGGGGAAATTCTACAGAATGCTTGAAGACTATGTTGTCAATCAATTTTCCTGGATTGAGTGAGGCCATCAGAAAGCTGCATGTCTGGACTTCACTGTCTTGGCCTCCTAAATAATTTGATAATTTATCCTCCAAGGTAAGACAAGAGTGCCAGTAGGGGATGATACTAATTTCATGTGACAACAGCTCTAGGCAGGGTTACAGTGTCCTCTTCCTCCTGAAGAACTGTGCACGGTGACACCCGTTGGCACACTGCCTGCAGCTTTCATCAAGGGATCAATGCCTCAAACTCCAATACACTTATTCTAGAAATATCTTTGAGGATAGCATCCTTTACAGAAAACCCACAAAGAAATCTGTATTACATTTAAGGCTCAAGGAAATATTCACTTCTCTTGAGAAAAGGTATGTTATACTTGAGAAAATTACAGTAACCAGAGACATTTTGCAGCCAGTGAGTTAACTTACAAACGAATGGAATGGAGGACAGATATTTATTTATTTTACACACTTAAGAAAAATTAGTATTTAAAACAATTAAAAAAAAAAGTCCCAGAGGGACATGTCTTTCATGTAAGAGCAGAATTAATTTACTCCACTCTAGTTTCCCTGTTCTGTACCTATATTACTCATGCCATATTTTACTACAAGTTTCTTTCTAATAAAGCCTTAAAAAAATTTCCCCATATTCAAAACTGCCACAAGTTAAACTATTATAATACTCATGTAGAACTGCCATACAAGTCAAGAAACTTCAAAATTTTAAAAAAAATTTTTAAATTTTAATTGAAGCATACTTGATTTACAGTATTGTTAGTTTCAGGTGTATATATTCAAAAAAATTTAAAGAGACTTTAGACTTCTACTAAAATTCTAAATCTGCCAATCGCTTCAGAAGACACTGAATCAGGGAATCTTAACATGAGTTAAGGGAAAAACTCAGGATCATAAGATTAATTTTATCCTAAGATAAAACAGCAAGAGTCTACACCTTACACGCTTGACCAAATGAAATGGTCTAGCTCCTGCTAATCATTAACCATATTAATAACAATGCTTGTGTGTTAAACGGAACCAGTACATACTGCTGTTGAAACACTTCCATACATACAGCTCCTATGAAACGGGAAGGGCAGATCCTGTAATCCATTTCATAGATGAGAAAACTGAACTTAATATGACTAAATTAACTAATGAAACCAGGATCTCACAAGAAGATGTGAGTGAAAAAGGTCTTTAAATAAGAGTTCAGTGTTTTTTTTTAATTACCTCATTAATCTTTTCCATATATTGAAGATTCCTCCTCACATTCAGACTACTAACAGTCAAGTACCATTATACCAACCTGTGGATTGGATTTTGAATTCGAAGTAGCTTTTGTTTTGATGTAAAGGTGCACTGGCTAAACAACCTCCCGTTCCACATATTCGTCTTCCATTTTTTACAATGACAACGTCAGTTCCTAAACAAAAAATACAGACACTGTGTAAAGTTTTGTATTCTCTTACCAACAATCAAGGTTAAATTTAAAAAAATATTTATTGATTTACTGTTTACTGTATTTGGCTGTGTTGAGTCTTGGCTGTGGCACAACAGATCTTCACTTCGTCATGTGGGATGTTTCACTGCAGCCCACAGACTCTCTAGTTGCAGCCCAAGGGCTTAGTTGCTCCACGGCATGTGGGATCTTCGTTCCCTGAGCAGGGATGGAACCTGTGTTCCCTGCATTGCAGGGTGGGCTCCTAACCCCTGGACTACTAAGGAAGTCCCTCAAGGTTAATTTCTATTTCACTTTTAACTCTTAGTCTCCAAAAAATAGGAAGACTATATATACTTTGAAATATGAGATAATGATAAATTATTTAAAATATTTAATTCACTTTTTCTCTGGGAGAACATTTATATTTAATATTAATTTGTGGCTAGAAATTTTGTTTAATTAGACAGCTTCAAATAAACAGTAATTTTGAATTATACTGAATTTTTTTTTATATATACATACTGAATATTTTAAACACTTTTAAGGTAGAAGTAGATTTGTTTTTGTTTTTGGCTGTGCTGTGCGGCTTGTGGTATCTCAGTTCCCTGAACCCTGGGTCCACCTCAGTGAAAGCCCACAATCCTAACTACAAGGCCACCAGGGAACTCCCTCAAGTAGACTTTCTTCCATTTTAGCCAGTGAATCAATTTGATGACTTCATAAATCTCTTGATTTAAATAAAAACAGAAACACTTAAAAGAAGCTGGGAAATTAGTACAATTTTCAGTTCAATCCAAATAAAACAACTTGGTAAAAGCTGAATGAATGCATGTACAAGGTCTTATGCAAGTGCACTGGTCAAGAACTGAAGAGTCATGAACCATGGAAACATACATCTATGTTCTCGAAATAGTTGACATGGAAAAATGCCAATTTTAGGATCTTAAAAATATCTGTAAGATCGCTGCTGTTAATCACATTGAAAAGATGTAAACAAGGTTTCAACATCATTAAATGCATTTTATTCTCATGGAAAATCTTAGCTTAGTTCAAATAACATTTGATAGATGAGAATGAGAAAAACAATCTCTTGATCATGTGACTCCAATACCAAATCTTTTCCAAACACTGATTTAGGAAACCATATCAGAGAACATGAAGAAATTTAACAAAATGCTTTTCTGTAAGAAATATCCCATAACTATCCCGTGACAGACTCCCAAGATCTGTAATCGGTGTAACTTTTCTGCTAATAAGTTTACAAACCAAGCAGATCTGGCTAGGGGAACTGTAGGGAACTCCTCTTTCCAGAGGGGGTAAAATAAAATTAGAAAATAGTAACAAATGTACTAATAGAGAGGCAGGTCTCTCAACTTACTGTTGAATTGATACTTGAACAAAAAATTATTTGGGACAAATACACATGAGAAATACCAAATTTTCAAGACTTTACCACACTTCTAAACAGGCTGATTAAAGACACTCTTATAAAAGGTAAAACTAAGACCCTTTGTATTGCACTATGTGCGTGCCCAGTCCCAGGGACTGTAGCCCATCAGATTCCTCTGTCCATATAATTTTTCTAGACAAGAATAACGGAATGGGTGGCTACTTCCACCTCCAGGGGATCTTCCCAACCCAGGGATTGAACCTGCTTGTCCTGGGTTTCCTGCATTGTAATTGGATTCTTTACCCACTGAGCTATCGGGGAAGCCCACAAGATCCTATTATATGATTATTAAAAATTCATTAGTATCCTTTTTTTTTCTAATTACAAAATGCTAAACTGCAAATTCTGGGAAAGTGTCTTTATACATAATTTACATCTAGCTGCCTCATAGATCTCCAGCAGTTGCTGGTGAGCAACCAGGGACCAGCTCCTCCTTAATAACAAAGACCATGGAGTGCTTGGCATCCAGCAGACGCTCGACAAATAACTGATAGGGAAATGAATAAATATGCTCTGCTAAGTACTTGTCGTGGACATGCAGCATCTGTTTTCTCTCTCCCAACGAACTTCTCTCTGGAGATCAAAACAGTTCCAAGGAAGCTGACTCAATCTCTGGCTTCAGGGGTACAGCTTTGACCCGGGTTAAGTCAATCAGTGCATTCCACATTTCTTGGCCACAATGACTGAGTGAAAAACGGTTATGTGACCTAAGCCACTACCACTAGAGATAGTCTCAAGACTTTTGCAGAGAGAATGAAGGGATAAAGATTCTCTCGCTCTTGCTGGATTCAAATGAGGAAGAGGGGAGAGGCTGCAAGTTGTCATGGACGCCAGCCTTCAGGAATAAGCAACAGCTGATGAGGGAAAGATATAAAAGGAGCCCAGTCCTTGGCAGCACTGAGTCTTTTCTGAAGCTAGTGCTGCGTTTTACTTTTTAAATTTACACAAACCGATGAATTTCCTTCATTTTTCAACAATTTTTGAGTTGTAGGTTTTACTGCTTGTAACTGAAAGCACCCTAAGTGAAAAAACATTTCAAGAATTATGAAAATACATGGTATTTTTTTTAACCCAGCAATATTCTATGGTTCTTACATGTAACTCTGAGTTGAACCCAAACAACCAAATCTGAATATGCTATTATGTTCTTACTTCAATATCGTTTCTTATCTCCAAGGGATTCTGCTAGGTACTGAGATGTTTTATACATAAAGAGGGATATATTCAGAGAACATTTCTACAGTGCTTGTGAATCATTAGGGANAACCCAAACAACCAAATCTGAATATGCTATTATGTTCTTACTTCAATATCGTTTCTTATCTCCAAGGGATTCTGCTAGGTACTGAGATGTTTTATACATAAAGAGGGATATATTCAGAGAACATTTCTACAGTGCTTGTGAATCATTAGGGAATTATTTCAAGCCTATTCTATTTCTCTAAGTACAAAGATATCCTATATTTGGATCTGTGTGATTTGTACAGTTTTATTATCAAGATTGTTTAGATAGTCAAGGCAAATTTGAATGCAGTCAGAAAATATATAAACATAGCCAAAAGTATTTTTTAAAAAGCATTAGACATTTCTAAATGAATAACATCCCTTTCAAGGAAGCTACCTTGGAAGACATTCATTTCTAGTCACTCAGTCGTGTCCAATTCTTTCTAACCCCACAGACTGTAGCCCACAATGCTCCTCTGTCCTTAGGATTCTCAGGGCAAGAATACTGGAGTGGGCTGCCATTCCCTTCTCCAGGGGATCTTCCTGACCCAGGGATCAAACGCGGGTCACCCATACTGCAGGCAGATTCTTTATCATCCAAGCCACCAGGGAGTTCTATATTTCTAAAAAACCAAATCACAATTAAATATGGAGGTTGTGGTAAAAAAGAAGATATTTCTAAAACTACACCACAGAAAATCCCAAGAGGAATTCCAAATCACTTTAGCATTACCAATATAAGTGACAACTTTGAAAGAGACAACATTTATTCGCATATGAAAAGCAGAGACTTAAAAAAAAAAAGGCAATCATATTAACCTTTCACATATCCAAATACATGCATATTCACTCAGTGGGCTTCCCATATTTCAACTTAAGATTAATTCATGCTTGAAACCTATTCCTAACTTGATAAGCCTCTCCTCTTACATTATTTGTTTTCTAAAATCAGGCTTTTTCTGTGATTGAAGAATTTCAAGTTTCTGGAAGACAGGTTAAGAAAAAGTTTCCACGCAGGAAGAAAATCAGGGGATGATATTACTCTACTGAAAGATGCAGGGCAGCTTTGGAAAAAGAACATAGTGGAACGAGTACCAGGGACCAGCTCTCCGTGGAGAAGAGACCAGAGAAAACAATACTTTAAAGAGTAGATTGTAGTAATTCAGGAGTTTGGCAGTAGAGACAGAAAGAACTAAAGCTGATCATAACCTCCAGAAACTGTGTGTGGTTTTCCTTTACTGTGTTCCTAGCATATAAAACAATGCCTGCCATCTGACAGTCACTCAATAAGAATCAGTTGAGTGAATGAATACATGGAATGGAAACATTTTCTGAGGGAAATCACAGAATTTGAACCTCTGTCTATAAGTGATGATGAATAAGAAATAATTCAAGGAGATATATGTACACCTACATACATATTGGACTTCCCTGGTGGCTCAGATGGTAAAGCGTCTGTCTACAATGTGAGAGACCTGGGTTCTATCCCTGGGTTGGGAAGATTCCCTGGAGAAGGAAATGGCAACCCACTCCAGTACTTCTTGCCTTGAAAATCCCATGGATGGAGGAACTTGGTGCAGGGTACTATCCATGGGGTTGCAAAGAGTCAGGCACGACTGAGCTACTTCACTACATACATATTTATGCACTGGGGTTCTATATTACACTCGGGAGATCTAAGAATGAAAAGTAAAAACCCGCATGCTGCTGCTAAGTCACTTCAGTCGTCTCCGACTCTTTGTGACCCCATAGACGGCAGCCCACCAGGCTCCCGCATCCCTGGGATTCTCTAGGCAAGAACACCGGAGTGGGTTGCTATTTCCTTCTCCAATGCATGAAAGTGAAAAGTGAAAGTGAGTCGCTCAATTGTGTCGGACCCTCAGCGACCCCATGGACTGCAGCCTTCCAGGGTCCTCCATCCATGGGATTTTCCAGGCAAGAGTACTGGAGTGGGGTGCCACTGCCTTCTCCACATACAAAGGGGTAAACAATTATCATATTTGTTATTTAGTACATGCTATAGAAATGTGAAAAAAAGAAAAATATAATGAGCAGAGTGTTTTCAGAGCATAAAGAATCTGGGCAGGAGAGGGTTTTGCTACAAATATTTAAGAATTCCCTTTGTTATTTCAATGCACTGTCCTTTAGTCAAAGAGAGAGATGGGAAAAACTAAAAGTGCAGATGTATACTTAAAAGAGAATAATTCGGCAAAAAGACAGTACTCTGAAATAATTACAGTGGGAAATGTCACCTCCTAGAACCACACTCCAGAAACATGAAACTACATGGGACAAGTTTAAGAAAGAAATAATAAGGTGGTGAGAGGCTATAGATGGGAAGAGGAGAATGTTATAGGAGGAGAAGCTATAGGCTCATTTGAAATTGAAAGGAAAAACCATAGATGGGAAGAAGCAACACGCTATTTCTGCAATAGCCTGACCTGCTAGGAATAAGCCAGCCAGGTGAAATTACACCATCTCCAAGCATGACTCAGGAGGAGCCGCACAAGGGGAGGTTTTTGTTGAAATGGCATGTCCTGAGCTAAGCTGTGACTTTAGGCTTTTGCAACTTGCCTTGTCTTGACTTTAGGAGGTGAGAGCAAACAACCGATAATTGACGGGCTAATAGAAAGCTGTCAGGGCAGAGGAAGGAGCGAGGACAGCTAAGTGTTCTCAACATGTGCGTATTTGACTGAAGCTCCACGTCGGGAGACGAGCAGAACCGAGTCGCCCCTCGCCGAGGACGTCTGACGAATCTCGGGAGGCAGCGGCCCAGAGGAGATTCCTGTGGGAACGGAAAGGTCCACAAGCCCGTATCTCCCCGAGACAGCAGTGGACCGGGCTGCTTGAACACAGAACCAGGCCAAGGTGCGGTCGGCCGCAGTCCGGAGGAGATCCGCGACGCCGACCCGGGTCTTCGGCAGCGTCGCAGGGCGAGGGGCAGGGGACGACGCCCGGAGGCCGGCGGGGCCCGGCCGCGTGCAGGGCTCCTCGAGACGCCCCTGGCTGCCCCCCGACCCGCCGCGCCCGACCCGGGGTGGGCCGTTGGGCCTGGGGAAGGGAGGGCCCTTACCCATGTGCTGCGTGTCCAGTTGCACGGCCGGCATCTCCTTCAGAGGGATGTGGCCCGTCCCGCCATCTCTGCAGCACCGCAGGCAGCAGAACACCGAGGCGGCCATATCTCGGGGACCTCCGGCGCCGCCCCGCCGCCGCCTGCAGCTGCTGGGCTGAGGCGACACCGCCCCCGACCCCTCCGCTCCGCCTCCCGCCCGCGCCCGGACGACTGAGTAGGCGCGGCGCGGGTCGGGGAGGTCTGTGCGCAGCGCGGAGGCGGGTACCGCGACGCCCCAGGCCGGGAGGGCGCAGCGCAGGATGAGGAGAAGCCTGCCTGGGCGGAAGACACCGAAGAC
>SJYV01044988.1:765097-794191 GCA_006410875.1 Neotragus pygmaeus | reverse complement strand
GATAACTGAGGGATGCGTGAGCTTGGCCGGTTCACTGTACGCTCAAGGGTCCTGGGGTGCTGTATCTTTAAAACTGTACTTCCCTCACCTTAAACATTATCTTTAGAGATGAGCTGACAGAGGCAAATCTGGCTGGGGAACGGGAGCCGATTTAGAAAAGCCCCAAGCTTGTCCCCGCGCGCCCAGGACTGAGAAAACTATGCCTCCACCCGAGAGCCTCTGACGCGCCCCCCACCCCCACCCTCCTTACCGTGACTGGTTTCTGAAGAGTGTTCTCAAGTCCTAAACAGACGCACAGGGCCCCAGGATTAATGGCTGTTAATGATTGCATCGTGAATACACATTCTGCGCTCTGAGTCGTTGGTCCTGCTGCATTTTAGGTACAGAGATGAGCTTTTCGTCGTGACCTTCGGGTGCCGCGCGGTCGCAGTCGCGCAGGAGGCTTCTCTGGGAGGGACCCCTTGGGCAGGGCGGGAGGGCGATCCTTGACCTGCCTCTTGCAAGCTCATCCTCCTCGTGGGCATGGGGTTCTGATGAGTGTGATGGGAACCTGGAGGTAGCGGGAAGAATGCGGGGCCTCCGAGGAAAGTACTCGGTTCCTACCGCTTGTTCTTTCCTGTTTCCACACAGGAATCTCCCTTGGTGATTACCTGTCATCTTCGTGCTTACGTAGATCACCTGCCCCGATCTATTTTCCATCTTCAGATCCCACTTGGCGTCTGGAGATGGTGTGGGATGACTATCTAGAATTAACCTGAAATTAATTTGGCTCNGTTTCCACACAGGAATCTCCCTTGGTGATTACCTGTCATCTTCGTGCTTACGTAGATCACCTGCCCCGATCTATTTTCCATCTTCAGATCCCACTTGGCGTCTGGAGATGGTGTGGGATGACTATCTAGAATTAACCTGAAATTAATTTGGCTCAAATCTCTGTTCCCAAACAAGGTTTCCTTCCTGAAGGCTTCCCTAGGCTTCAAGTCCTAGAAACCCCGATGCAGAACTCTTACAATGTAATGGGTTCCTCTACACATTTTGGTGACCTGAGTACAAATATCCTTTATGGAGAAAATTTTCAGGGACCTGTGTCTCTGATGTTTATACAAATGGTGTTTTCATTATAATACTTATGAAGGGCATTACAACCCATTCCAGTATTCTTGCCTGGAGAATCCTGTGGACAGAGGAACCTGGAGGGCCAGAGTCCACACAGTCGCAAAGAGTAAGACATGACTGAAGCAAATGAGCACTTTGTACTTGGAGATTTATTATGGTAGGATTAATAATCAAGATGATGATTGAACTCCTCACTGCCTATAAACTGTTTTCTTGGTAGTCATTTTACACGTGAAATTTTCTTTTACTAAAAACTTCGACCAATATTCTGAGAAGTGTTAGTGTTCTAGTTTTTTTCCATTGGGAAGGAGTGGGGACTTGAAAAGAATTGCAGAGACAAAAATTTTCTGTCTGTGTGTGAAGTAGGCACTCTTTCACATGTATATCTAATTGAATTATTGAAACCTTTGAGAGTGAATTTTGCCTCTACTTTCCAGATGAAGCAATAGGCTTGGAGGGGTTAAATAATTTGGGTAGACACAGATGACTAGGAAATAAACAAGGTGGGATTCAAAGCCCATCAGTTTGACTCCTAAGCCTGTATTTGCTCCACCAGATCATGCTGCTTCAAATTCTGAAGTTCTAACTCTTGCAATTAAGGCTACAATCTTAAATGTGCTCGCAGTTCAAAAGGCAGGTGTGCACTTTATTTTTGTATGTTTCATTAATCTCTGAATTGGCCAGAAGCAGCCATAACTCATAGACAATAAAATAAAATTAGTTGTTATAAGGTAAAATATTCAGAAATATTATTAAAAGTAGTGCCTGCGGGCATGCGTGCTCAGTCATCTCCAACTCTATGCGGTGCTGTGGACTGTAGTCTGCCAGGCTCCTTTGTCCATGGGATTCTCCAGGCAAGAATACTGGAGTGCGTAGCCATGCCCTCCTCCAGGGGATCTTCCCAGCCCAGGGCATGGAACCGATATCTCCTGTGTCTCTAGCATTGCAGGCCAATTCGGTACCGCTGAACCACCAGGGAAGTATTGAAAGTAGTACATATGCTGAATATATAATGAACATTCAGGCCATTCAAGGTAGTCACATCTTCAGTGAAAAGCCAGACTCATACAGCTGTGAATCTGCCTTTACTGTAGAGGCAGAATTGCCCTAGTCTTTCCTGGCAAGAAAAGTCATTTGCTGGGGCACTGCCCAGTGTACTTTGCTCCTGTTGTAGCTACTCAAGTGTACTCAGTGGTAGGAAGCAAGCAAAACCGGTTAGCTCCTGAGACAGACTTTCCTGTCTTGGCAGATGAATGCAATCCATGAGTTCAGAGACCTTATTCTTTCTTATATCTGGGATTCTGTTATCCTTTCATTATTACTTTCAAAGAAATTGGCCTTTCTTTTGGAAAAGCACACTGTTAAGAGATATTTTGACAGTCTTTTGCAGCTATCACTTTACATAACCATCACAAATAAAGTCTACAAAAGGTTTCCCAATAGTTAGTTAGAAGGTCGTTTATCTAAGTCAAAAGCAATAACAGAGAATGATTACTTGAAAAAAATTACAAAAAAAAAATCTGTTTCAGCGACACATGCCAGGAGCTCAAGAAATGATAGGATAATAATGTAAAGCATGTGTTTCCAAGTTGAGGTCAACATCGTGCTCAGGATTTTCTTTAATGGTTTTCATGCCAGCCAGACATCTCCTGTGAGTCAACTTTACTCCTTGTACTGGGTCATACAAAATGGTTTCTTTCTTAAAAACTCATTTATCAGTGTATTAAGCCACATTTTTTTTTTCTTGGAGTAATCCAAGCCCCATTGGTGATCTTTTAAAAATCAGAAACATGCAAAAAATAACCTCAGACTTCTAAAATCTAAAAATGTTTCTGGAGCCTTCATCTATTCATTATTATAATTTTGAGTGATAGTAACTGACATTTATGTGGTGTTTACTATTGCCAGGCAATGTTCTAAGTAATTTTAATAAACTAAATTAATCCTTATAATAACCCCAGGAGGTCAAACTGTCCTCCAACTTTACAGATGAGGAAGCTGAGGCAGAGAAAAGATAAGAAATGTGCCCAGAGTCACATAATCAATAAAGGAAGTTAAGATTCAAATCCAGGCAAATCTGGTCTGTGTTCTTAACCACTATGCAAACTGCCTCCCTAGGGTGTCACATTTAAGAGTCAACACCCCGTTTTCATTTACTTTCTCCTCTTCCTTACATCAGAAGTTGATGTTTAAATTTACCTGGCATGCATTGCACTCATTCAGTCTGGGTTTGCTGAATTATAAGGTGTATTACCTACATTCAACAACCAAAAACAAGACAAATAACACGGAGAACCTTTCACTTGCAACACACCGACATTAGTCATCTTGCAGCTTTGCTATCAGCAGCACCACTGAATATTTTCCAGCAGAGTCCTTCATAGGATGTCTCTAAATGGCCCAAAGAAAAGGATATTTAGTACTTTAAATTTCTAAGACACTTAAGCCAGGATGCAGATGGAAAATATAGAGATCTGGCATAGCAAGGGAAAATAAAACAGGGTAAAAGAAAGATATTTTATAAAAGTACAGGAAAAATAAGAATATAGAGGATAAAGCAGAACTATTTTTTAATACTAAAAAGGAAGGGAAAAAAAACCAATAGCATGTGCTATATAAATAAGATGCCAGGGAATAAAAAAAATGTGATTTACCAAAATCTTTCAACCTGGATTCCCTGGTAGCTCAAACGGTTCTTTAGAACCTGCCTGCAATGCAGGAGACCAGGGTTCAATCCCTGGATTGGGAATATCCCCTGGAGAAGGGAATGGAAACTCACTCTAGTATTCTTGCCTGGAGAATCCCATGGATAGAGGAGCCTGGCGGGCTACAGTCCACGGGGTCACTAAGAGTTAGACATGACTGAGCAATTAACGCTTTCACTTTTTTTCCCAACCTAGAAGATGTGTACCTTAATCCCCTTCTCTTCTGTGGAAGATAAAGCAGGTTGTCTTGAGCATAAAGTGCCTATTTAAGTCTGCCTTTTTTAAACAACTGAATTGTTGTTTATTCATTATTGATTTGTAAGAGTTTTAAAATATATTCTGGATAAAAGTCTTCTGTCAGATATAAGATATTATGAATATCTTGAAAGCAAGCAGGACCCTTGTGGGGCCCTCCTGTGCACAAAAGCGTTTCTGTGTCCCCTGTTTTCTTATTTGCAGGAAAAGAGCTTCTGTCTCCTAGACCTTTCTGAATACCAAAGAGCAGATTCAAATAGTTGCTAATCAGGGAAGTAAGGGGATGTAGAAACAAAGGAGGAATAATCAGAAAATTATAGTGCAAGACCCTGGTGCCTCCTCAAGAGGTATGGTTAACAATATCTTTGAGTTCTACCCGAACCAAAATCCCCACCCAGTGGAGGTTGGCAACTTCAGGGAGAGTACCAGATTCCTAGAGCACCACCCTGTTACCTCATCACCAACCAATCAGAAGAAAGTCTCAGACCCAGCAGCCCTCACCCCAGGTTTTGCCCATGTAAACTTTTCCCCCCAAACCAGGGGAGTCTGGGTGGTTATGAGCATGAACCACGTATTTTTCTTGCATGGCCCTGCAATAAAACTTGTTCTGCTCCAAACTCTGACATTTTGGGTTTGTTTGGCCTCACTGTGCACTGGGCACACAAACTTGTGAACTTGTATTCAATAACATCTTCCAGTCTGTGGCTTTTTTTTTTTTTTTTGCTTTTTTGGTGTCTTTTGATGAAGTTCTTAATTATAATTAGATCCAATTTATCAATTTTTTCCTTTTTGGTGAGTGCCTTTTGTATCTGTTCAAGAAATCTCTCAGCATTGACGGCCACATTCATTGATTTATGGACTCTTTCACTAGGATTTTTGGCTAATAAGCTTTGTTGATAAATACTGGAATGAATTATTTAAAGGAGCCAGTGTTACATTTTAGGTTAGCTATAAATCCTGTTTTGATTGCTGATCAAAGTAGCTTAGTATGTTATCTGCTGCATACACAGTAACATTGGAAAAGGGTATACTTTTTCTATGAAATAATTTTTCAGGGTTACACCATTTGATAATCCCTATATATGTATTGTCAATAATTTTTAAAATGACATTTATTTTTCTATATATAGGCAGTAAAACTTCATAATCACATAGGTTATTTTTATATGCTTGTAATATAGTGAAGTAAAGTGAAGTGTTAGTCAGTCTGTCGTATCTAACTCTTTGGGACTCCATGGACTGTAGCTTCCCAGGCCCCTCTGTCCATGGGATTCTCCAGGCAAGAATGCTGGAGTGGGTTGCCATTTCTTCAGGGATCTTCCCAACCCAGGGATCAAAACCAGGTCTCCTGCATTGAAGACAGATGCTTTACCATCTGAGCTACTAGAGAAGCCCCTTATAATAATATATTAATATATAATATAGTCAATACATTATCATGTAATATATGTAATAATTGTTATATAATTACACATATAATTATATTATGTGTGTAATATATAATAATTATGCAATATATGTACATATTTTATGTATATATTATTATACCTACATTGTGTAATTATGTACATATTATTATGTAATAATAACATATTGACTATATTGCTTACAATATATTGACTATAATTCATCACACAGGTGATTTTTGACATCTCTTAATGGTTTATATCAAAACTGTATCATTGCTTAATGAAATAAGCAATGATAAAGAAATAAATTCTTCTCCAACATTATGTGGCTCAAATAGTCACATTTTGTGATTGTGCCATTCTATAAAGGACAAGACTTTTGTCCTTTTAATTAGAAGATTTATTCTAATTCCAATCAGAGTATGATGGCTTTATAACAACATTCCTTTAAATATTAGAAATGTAATATAATTTGCTAACTTTATAAATATTTCTCTGTAAAATGTACATGATGGTTTTTTTTGCTTCACTAGAAAGGCATATTGGCACAATTGGTACTTTATTTGTGAGCAAAGTTATGAACACAACTTCAAATAATCAACTGAATATTACCTTATCTTTTATATATTAGCTATTTTGAAATAATAGCCAATTAAGATTTTTCATATATGAATGTATTTACTATACATATGCATATATGATGTTCATCTAAGAAAATCACACGAAAATAAAAAACGTAAACTATTCTTGCTAATGCAATTGGATGTGAGTTGATACTAATCACTAAGACACCAATGTTTCTCATCTGTTCTTAAGCCTCATAACATCACTGTAAAAATTATGATCTGCATTTATAAGATCTGGAAATGGAGGTTCAGAAAGATTAAGTAACGTAAGCAAAATCATAATTAGTAAGTGCTAGAACCAGATATTAGGATTATTTGCTTCTAAAGCAGGGGTTCTTCCAGTGTTATCTTTCAGCATTTGAGGGCATATAGAGATTATGGCGATGGCACCCCACTCCAGTACTCTTACCTGGAAAATTCATGGATGGAGGAGCCTGGTAGGCTGCAGTCCATGGGGTCGAGAAGAGTCGGACACAACTGAGAGACTTCACTTTCACTTTTCACTTTCATGCATTGGAGAAGGAAATGGCAACTCACTCCAGTGTTCTTGCCTGGAGAATCCCAGGGATGGGGGAGCCTAGTGGGCTGCCGTCTCTGGGGCTGCACAGAGTCAGACATGACTGAAGTGACTTAGCAGCAGGGATTATATTGGGCTTCCCCAGTGGCGCTAGTGGTAAAGAACCCACCTGCCAATGCAGGAGATATAAAGAGGCACAAGTTTGATCCGTGAGCTGGGAAGATCCTCTGGAGAAGGAAATGGCAGCCCACTCCAGTATTCTTGCCTGGGAAATCTCATGGACAGAGGAGCCTGGTGGGCTACAGTCCTTAGGGTTGCGCAGAGTTGGACACAACTAAAGTGACTTAGCATGCATGCGAATTGCATGCAGGACTTCCCTGGTGGTCCAGCGGTTAAGAATCTGTCTCTGAATGTGGGGGACATAGTTTGATCCCTGGTCTGGGAAGATTCCACATGCCAAGGAGCAACTAGACAGTGTGCCACAACTACTAAGGCCAAGCCCTAGGGCCCGAGCCCTGCAACAAGGGAAGCCACTGCAGTGAAAAGCCCAAGCGCCTCAACTAGAGAGCACTCTCAGCAACTAGAGGAAAGCCTGTGTGCCACAACAAAGATCCGGCACAGCCGAAAATACATAAATGAATGAATAAAAATTAAAAAAGCAAAGAACTAAACAGCCTCTTGAGGAAAGTGAAAGAGGAGAGTGAAAAAGTTGGCTTAAAACTTAACATTCAGAAAACTAAGATCATGGCATCTGGTCCCATCACTTCATGGCAAATAGATAGGGAAACAGTGGAAACAATGACAGACTTTATTTTGGGGGCCTCCAAAATCACTGCAGATGGTGACTGCAGCCAGGAAATTAAAAGACGCTAGCTCCTTGGAAGGAAAATTATGACCAACCTAGACAGCATATTGAAAAGCAGAGACATTACTGTGCCAACAAAGGTCCATCTAATCAAAGCTATGGTTTTTCCAGTGGTCATGGATGTGAGCGTTGGACTATAAAGAAAGCTGAGCACTGAAGAATTGATGCTTTTGAACTGTGGTGTTGGAGAAGACTCTTGAGAGTCCCTTGGACTGCAAGGAGATCCAACCAATCCATGCTAAAGGAATTCAGTCCTGAATATTCACTGGAATGACTGATGCTGAAGCTGAAACTCCAGTACTTTGGTCACCTCATGCGAAGAACTGACTGAATTGAAAAGACCGTGATGCTGGGAAAGATTGAAGGCAGGAGGAGAAGGGGACGACAGATGAGATGGGTGGATGGCATCGCCAACTCAATGGACATGAGTTTGAGTAAACTCCGGGAGTTGGTGATGGACAGGGAGGCCTGGCGTGCTGCAGTCCCTGGGGTAGAAAAGAGTCAGACATGACTCAGCGACTGAACTGAACTGAAAAAGCCCATGTATAGTAAAATATTAATGGTAGAATCCAGGTGGTGACTATACAGTATTCACTATAAAATTCTCTCAACTTTGCTGTAAATTTTCATAATAAAATGTTTTGGGGAAAAAAAAACCTCGAAATTTAATGTCATTCTAGAACAGCAGGAAATGCAAAAGAAGCCACTGTTATGATTAGACCTGTATTCTGATTTCCGCGCTTGATAGCCTTTTAGACTGAATCTAATTTCCTGGATTCTGATCTCTCAGGATTTTTATTACTTAAAACTAGTTATTTGCATTTTGGTTTTCTGGTTTATCTATTTGTTAATTCGTTTTCAAATGCTTATCTTCACCTTCTGTGAACCAAGCCCTGTTCAGGTGCTGAGGATACAGTTTTGTCCCTGTTTCCGTGAATCCTCCATCCATGGTTTATTTTCAGTAAACAGTATCTTCGATCTCTTAATTCTATCAGAAATGCTAGTTCCTTCATCTTTGGCTGAGGCTAAAACTGACAGGACCATATTATCCATTGAGGACTACAAGACTCCATTCCTAGAGCCGAGGAGGTTTCTGTTTTTATGTTATCCATTGAGGACTACAAGACTCCATTCCTAGAGCTTAGGAGGTTTCTGTTTTTGTTTTTGGTGGGGGGAGGGGCAGGTGATGGTGGTGGTGGTGTCATATCTCCAATTTACAAAAAAGAAACTGCAAAATCTTCCACATTCCCTAGAATGTAGAAACAATCCCTAGTCCCCTCGAGTCTCCCTTTTTCACAGCTTTAGATCCCAAAGGACTAACAGCCAGCATTTCTGGTCCTAGTGGCAAATCCAGCTCTATTGCAGATGCTGTGGGGGAGTAAGATACTCCAACAGAGAGATGGACCCTTAAACTATCGTCACCTTTTGCCATTGGATTCCTTGTTCATCGGGCTACCTTCTAATTTCCATGTAGACCCGTGGAGAGAATGCACTATTTGAGATTTTCTGATGCTTGTGACAGTGATTTTTCAATCAAACCAGAAAAGCAACCAGCTCTTGATTAAGAGCTGTTGCATCACACGTCTGGAACTCAGAGAGAAAATACACCAATCATGCCACCACCACCACCACCATCATCATCATTTTGGTTGCTTGTGGCCATGAATTTCTCAGTGTAAATTTAAATCAGTAATGCTTGCATGTGCGCTAAGTCACTTTAGTCATGTCTTACTCTTTGCAACCCTATGGACTCTAGCCCATCAGGCTTCTCTGTCTGTGGGATTCTCCAGGCAAGAATACTGGAGTGGGTTGCCCTGCCCTTCTCCAGGGATATTTCCAACTTAGAAATTGAACTCGAATCTCTTATGTCTCCTGCATTGGCAGGCAGGTTCTTCACCACTAGCACCACCTGGGAACCCCCTAAATTGTCCCCTAAACCAGTGACTAAAAACAGAGGATGGGGAATATTCTTACACTCTTTGGCCTTCAGAGCCTTAGTTTTGAACTGTTTTCGCCGATTTGGGACTTCCCTGGTGGCTCAGACAGTAAAGCGTTTGTCTACAATGTGGGAGACCTGGGTTCAAGCCCTGGGTTGGGGAGAAACCCTGGAGAAGGAAATGGCAATCCACTCCAGTACTATTGCCTGGAAAACCCCATGGACAGAGGAGCCTGGTAGGCTATACAGTCTATGGGATCGCAAAGAGTCGGTCATGATTGAGCGACTGAGCAACTTAGTTGATTTAGCCCTCATAAAGCCTTGTTCTTTTTTTCAACTTCCGGTTCTAATCACTACTGTTCTCTTACTGATGACTACTTGTCCTCTGACCTCATGCAAGGCCCATCTTATCAGCTGAGATCTTAGCTTCTTGTTTCTCCACTTTTAGCTGTGTATTTCAGGGTCCCTTGGGAAAGGTCCAGCCAACCTAGGCCCCTGGATCACAAGGATGCTCCCGTGGCCTGTATGCACTGCACACCCAGAGCTGGGGCCTACCTGGACAGCTTTTTGCATGTAAAATCTCAGGATTATAAAAATTTCCACCTAGTACATATCAACAAACAAAGAATATTGGTTTTAAGGACTTTGTTGTGACAAGATAAACAATAGAACCATGACTTATAAACCAACATCTAGTGAAAACTAAGAGTATTATGAAATATTTTATTTTTACTGGTTGGTAATTACACCTGGATGGTTTACAAAATTATCATAACATTCTTAATTTTATGCTTCCCCCAGGAAATCTTCCCCTATTTTAAATAAAGAGTATTTTATCTATTGAATGCATTGGTACTTCTATCCTGTTATACAATTACAACACTATAAATAAATAGAAAGAGCTGTGTGGTTTGACTACTTCAACCAGAGAGAATTAGCTCCCTAAGAAGAACAGTGTTATTATCCTTTTCCCTTTAGAATCAAAAGGAGTCTGATGATAGCTCTTTGAAAGGACGATGCTGAGAAGACTAAGTCTTCTCAAGTCTTCACGTCCCTGTTCTGCTGTCTTTAACTCTGGATGACTGTGAACAGACTGGAATGTATGTCTCTGCTAGGGACCCCAAAGAGCTCACTGGATAGGACCCACTCCAGCATGGCTTTATATTTTCTGCATTTTTCTTCTGTTTTTGTTCAGAAAAGCTATGGGGTTAAAAACAAGGTGTGTGTGTGTGTGTGTGTGTGTGTGTGTGTTTATGTGTGAGATAGACAGAGAGAGAGAAACCATTTCAGTTACCATGTGTTTTAGTATTTAATATTATTCAAATGTAGTCATCTAACATTATGATCACTCTAATTGGCACATATTTTTTGTATATACTTGTGGTTGTTCAGTCAGCCAGTCATGTCTGATCCTTTGCAACCCCATGGACTTCAGTGTGCCAGGCTTCCCTGTCCCTCATCATCTCCTGGAGTTTGCCCAAATTCACGTTCATTGCATTGGTGATAAATATACTTGTAAACAGCCTAATAGCGTGCAGTTGGAGATTATTTAGCACGTCTGATGTGAAAGGCACTGGGCAACCTTAAATCTCCTGTTCAACAAAGCAGGGTATAAATCAACCAACGAACAAGCTAAGTGCCAGGTGCTCAGTTAGGCCTAACTCTCTGTGACTCCATCGACTGTAGCCCACCAGGTTCATCTGTCCATGGGATTACTCAGGCAGGGAACACAGGAGTGGGATGCCATTTCCTCCTCCAGGGGATCTTCTTATCGAACTCGTGTCTCCTGTGTCTCCTGCACTGTAGAAGATTCTTTACCATCTGCCTACAATTGGGGGAGCCATTCGGGGAAGCCCCAGAAACTATACAGAGATACAATATGTACAATACAGTGAGGACTGTTCAAGTCCTAACTTTGCTAAATATTCCAGGTAAAGGTCAAACTGGTACTTTAATAATTCATAAAGAATTATTATATAAAGGATTATTATTAAAATAACAACTAGAACTCATTTATAACTGTATAAAGGAGACTCTGTTTCTGATAAATATCTATTATTCATGATTTATTACATAAATAGTATTATTGTTATTTCTTTAATAGGGAATATGTTAATTGTTCTTCAGGATTAACTATTTTATGTTAACACTATATGAGAAAATGCTATCTTAACCTCTCTATGGGATGTGTAAAATCCTAACATACCTGTGGAAATTCAGCATTTTCATTTATCACCAGGCATAAGACATTACTCCACCACCTCCTCCTCTCCAGCCTCATCTTTATTTCCACAGTCACCTCCTGTGAATTGGGACAGAGGACAGAGATATAAATATGACATAACTGGCCAGCTTTTACTACCACACACCACCTGACCCAGGTCCTGAGAGTGACATTTGTGTATTTGTCACACACACTTTCACTCAATTTAAGTACATAACAAAGCTTAATGCTCTCTGTTCAAGTTTGCTACAGGTACATTCTTAATATATCAGGCATGCATAAAAATAGAGGTGTTGTGTTTGTTTATTTGTTTTTCTGATTAAATCAAATAGGGAAGTGGCTGTTGTTTTTGGCCACAGTTCTCACATTTGCTGAGAATTAGGCGAGGATTTTTAGGGGTGGGGGAAGCCTGGGTAAGGGCTTCCCGTGAAGCCATTAGCTGAAAACCTTTGGTTTAAACCACAATGTCCAGGGCTGGCCTCTAGCTGCTGTCTCAGGGCTGCCTGGCCTCCTGCCTGTCCCGACCCCTTCCGCCTCTGCTCCACCATTAATAGCTGTTTGTTAGTGGGGGAGAGACTTTCACTTCTACATTATGCTCTTTGCATTGTCTGCATTTTCACATATTTACTCTATGTGTATGCGTATGAGGACACTGAAGTTCTTCTTTCCTTGCCTGCTTTTTTACAAAGACACTCATTACTTCCATTAAATTATAAACGTGAGATGTTCACCCTGATGCAGCCTGCCTGTGGCTACCCACACTTACCCCTTCTCTCTGCTTCCCACCTCATTCTCTCTCCCTTTTCACCTTTTTCTTCTTCTCATGAAGTTTCAGTGTTGCCTTTCTTCGTTTGCACAGATTTTTTTTTTTTTTCTACACTGTACCCTTTGTAGGAACGGTCTTAGAGATTCCTCACAGGTCCTCATTTGTAATTACATTCTTCTTTGGTTACCATGATGGCTGACCTATAGGCCATAACTTGTCCAGAGTGACTCCTGCATGGAGTGGCATATTTCTCCACTTCTTTTACTTTTCATCCTGATATGTTTTGAGAACAATTATTAAAAACATGTTCTTCTTTTTCCTTCAAGTCCTTTTCCCTCTTGACTAGTATAGCAGGTTTTGTTACCAGCAGAACTTTCTCTAAAGTGAAAGGCGACAGAGAGTTAACTAAAAGACACAGTGAGCTCCTGGGTGTGTCCAGAGTCTGATTTGGTTTGAGAAGAGGAACAGAAACAATTTTTGTATTTTAGAAATCCAAGAGGCCTGTTGGGCTAGTTTGAAAAACACAAACAGATAAAAATTCTGTTTTTAAAAAATCCAACAAAGTCTAGTTGGGAAGCTAAGCTAGCATCTTGTTACTAATGCATCAGAGGTCTTGGTCACATATTTTTAATGCACTCGTTACTTATTAATTTAATATCCGAATGCATAGATCTCCTCCTGGCCCCTGTTAACCTTAATCGTGAGTTTTCTGTGCAGTCCCTCTGGTGCCCACCCTGGAGAGCTCGGTATCGGGACAGCTTCCAGGTAACCTGAGGCTTCAGCGAAGCACCGACCGCTTGGCCTGGTCGCTCCTGTGCAGGCTGTGGTTTCTGCGCACACAGAAAATGATGGGGTGAGTCACAGTCCTTCTTTCCAACAAAAGGGCATTGTACTATGCTGTTTGGTTCAGGCTCTGGCGTGCCACTTGTGGTTGCAAACGTATGGGACAGGAGGCTGGCTGCAGCTGCATTCTAATGGCTGCTTCGGGTGTGCCCCGATAGACCGTGAAATACTTTAAGGCTGCGAGGCTTTGATTTACCTTCGATGCTCAGCGCTAAGTGCACTTGTGCTTAGTTCAGGGCAGCGCTAAGCCAGTTTGGCTTGGTTGGAAAGCTGCAAAAGAGGGGAAGGGCTAAAGTTTGCGCCGTACTGGGGGGAGCAGGAGAGGCCCCCTGATGAGGCCGGCTTGCCGGGCCAGCGCCGGCAGGGGGTGCAGTTGCACCAGTAGCTAGAACGCCCCACTTGTTTACTTGAGCGTTACCTTTTTGGTGAATCCGGGGACGAGAGACCCTAGAAATTTAAACTTAAACCTGCATATAAGTATTAGAATATGAACTATTGAACAGAACAAACTCGCATTATATTTAGTCCAAAAGGCACAAGAATAGTCCAGAGTTAGCTTACCGACTAGAGTCAGGACACCTCCTAGAGTCAGATCTAAAGAGGAAAATTACCTGGTCAGCCTTCCAGGAAATTTGAATAATTTTGCATTCGGACGCTTCTTACACTCACTTGACGAACTAGTTCTTTTGATTTAGCCACCTCATTTGTCAGAGGAGAAGCCGACATTTATGAATCCAGCCCCCTAGCCTCCTCAAGAGGATGTAGCTACAGAAAAATTATATAGAACTTTTCTGGGTTTTAGCCATGCTTTGAAAAAACCCCAAAAGAGGGCCATTTGGAAAACTGCACTTACAATCCTGCTCTCTCTCATACACACACACACACACACACACACACACACACACACACACGTACCTGTATAAAATATAACATTTACACAAAAAAATATATGCATATAGTATATATTTTATGGGGCTTCCCAGGTGTCTCAGTGGTAGAGAATCTGTCTGCCAATGCAGGAGATGCAGGAGATGTGTGTTCCCTGGGTCAGGAAGATCCCCTGGAGTAGGAAATGGCAACCCATTCCATTGGAAACTTCCATGAACAGAGGAGCCTGGTGGGTTACAGTCTGTGGGGTTGCAAAGAGTCAGACACGACTGAGCTACTGAGCGAGCACACAGTATATAGTTTATATATGATAAATATATATTACAAATCTATCTATCTCTGCCTGCAATGCAGGAGACCTGGGTTCAATCCCCTGGAGGAGGACAGGGTAACCCACTCCAGTGTTCTTGCCTGGGACATCCCCTGGACAGAGGAGCCTGGCAGGCTACAGTTCATGGGGTCACAAAGAGTCAGACGTGAGTGGCTTACCACAGCACAGCACAGCACATCTATCTGTCTGTCTATTTTTCAGGCCCCTTATAGAGGCAGCATAGCCTAGTGACTTCAGCACACAGGGTCACTGGGTTTGACTTCTTGGTTCTGTCACTTATTAGCTGTGTGACCTTGTGCAAGTTACTTAACCTCTCTGTGACTTAATTTTCTCACCTATAAATGAGGTTATTAATAGTAAGTGTTTCATTAGTTTAAGGATTAAATAGGTTAATTTTGTAAAGCTCTTAGGATCATACCTGGTACATAAAAAGTACTATCAGTTCAGTTCAGTCGCTCAGTCGTGTCTGACTCTTTGCGACCCCATGAATCGCAGCACGCCAGGCCTCTCTGTTCATTACCATCTCTCGGAGTTCACTCAGACTCACATCCATCGAGTCCATGATGCCATCCAACCATCTCATCCTCAGTCGTCCCCTTCTCCTCCTGCCCCCAATCCCTCCCAGCATCAGAGTCTTTTCCAGTGAGTCAACTCTTCACATGAGGTGGCCAAAGTACTGGAGTTTCAGCTTTAGCATCATTCCCTCCAAAGAAATCCCAGGGCTGTTCTCCTTCAGAATGGACTGGTTGGATCTCCTTGCAGTCCAAGGGACTCTCAAGAGTCTTTTCCAACACCACAGTTCAAAAGCATCAATTCTTCGGCACTCAGCCTTCTTCACAATCCAACTCTCACATCCATACATGACCACTGGAAAAACCATAGCCTTGACTAGACGGACCTTAGTTGGCAAAATAATGTCTCTGCTTTTGAATATATTATTTAGGTTGGTCATAACTTTTCTTCCAAGGATTAAGTGTCTTCTAATTTCATGGCTGCAGTCACCACCTGCAGTGATTTTGGACCCCCCAAAAATAAAGTCTGACACTGTTTCCACTGTTTCCCCATCTATTTCCTATGAAATGATGGGACTGGATGCCATAATAATTGTTAAATAAAATTCATAAAATTTTGAAAACACTATCTTAATCATGAATGTAGATCACATTTCATAGGTACTTTTTAAAAGGTTTGAAGTTGGCCTTTAATAATATCTTTTTTTAAGGAAAATCTATCATGTAATAAATGATAAAGATGTGACAAAGAATGTGTGAGTGGTGAACATGTCTACCAGATTGAGTCTGAAGCTTTACATTATGATTCCAGGTGAGGTTCTGGTTTCCAGGGTGCAGAAAAGTCATCTGACAATCTTTCTTTACTCATTTTGAAAAACTAAAAAACAACCCCAGGAATTCCCTGGTGGTTCAGTGGTTAGGACTTTGGGCCTCCACTGTCAGGGGTGCAGGTTCCACCCCTGGTCAGGGAAACTAAGATTCCACATGCTGTGTGCCGCGGCTAAAAAAGCAAACAAACAACAAAAAACCCCAAAACAGAAACCCCAAATTCAAATGCCCAAATCTTCAGAGAATCATGTGCTTGGAGCACTTTAAATGTAACTGCCCCCTTGCAGCCTGCTGTTTCGGAGGAACCACAGCTTTCTTTCTGCAGCTGATTCTTCATCAGCTTCCTCCCCTGTTCCTGAGTGTCTCCCGCTGAGCCAGCCACTGTTGTATTCTGCTTGTCTGGGGGCACTGCAGGGAGTGGCTGGCAGGAAAGATGATCAAGGATAGTCTGTCCAGCCCACGTGGGACGTCTGGACTCCAGGGTCAGCCACTAGAAGTAGGGGGGGGTCCCTGCCCCGTGAGAGGCCACTAGGATCCAGCTGAAGACCAAGTTGGGTCAGTCAGGCCCAGCTCTCAGGGGCTGTCATTGGACAGATCAAAGCAGTTCCAAGAGTACAGAAGAGGCACCTCCCACTAGTTGGGTAGAAGGATAGCAAGAAAACAGTTCAGTTCAGTTGCTCAGTTGTGTCTGACTCTTTGCGACTCCATGGATCACCAACTCCTGGAGCTTGCTCAAACTCATGTCCATCGAGTTGGTGATGACATCTAGCCATCTCATCTTCTGTCATCCCCTTCTCCTCCTGCCTTCAATCTTCCCCCGCATCACGGTCTTTCCCAATGAGTCAGTTTTTTGCATCAGGTGACCAAAGTATTAGATTTTCAGCTTCAGCATCAGTCCTTCCAATGAATATTCAGGACTGATCTCCTTTAGGATGGACTGCTTGGATCTCCTTGCAGTCCAAGGGACTCTCAAGAGTCTTCTCCAACACTACAGTTCAAAAGCATCAATTCTTCAGCGCTCAGCTTTCTTCACAGTCCAACTCTCACATCCATACATGACTACTGGAAAAACCACAACTTGGACTAGATGGACCTTTGTTGGCAAAGTAATGTCTCAGCGTTTTAATATGCTGTTGAGAATGGTCATAACTTTCCTTCCAAGGAGAAAGCATCTTTTAATTTCATGGCTGCAGTCACCATCTGCAGTGATTTTGGAACCCAAAAAAAGTCTGTCACTGTTTCCTTTGTTTTCCCATCTATTTGTCAGGAAGTGATAGGACCGGATGCCATGATCTTACTTTTCTGAATGCTGAGTTTTAAGCCAGCTTTTTCACTCTCCTCTTTCACCTTCAACAAGAGGCTCTTTAATTCCTGTTTGTTTTCTGCCTTATGGGTGTTATCATCTGCGTATCTGAGATTATTGATATTTCTCCCAGCAGTTTTGATTCCAGCTTGTGTTTCATCCAGCCCAGCGTTTCTTATGCTGTATTCTCCATATAAGTTAAATAAGCGGGGTGACAATATACAGCCTTGGCGTACTCCTTTCCCAATTTGGAACCAGTCTGTTGTTCCATGTCCAGTTCTAACTGTTGCTTCTTGACCTGAATACAGTTTTCTCAGGAGGCAGATAAGGTGGTCTGGTATTTCCATCTCTTTAAAAATTTGCCACAGTTTGTTGTGATCCACACAGTGAAAGGCTTTGGCGTAGTCAATAAAGCAGGAAAACAGCCCTGGAAGAAATGTCCTAGGGTCTCACCTGAGGACAAGACTGAGTGGAGGTCTTCAGGAGGAGAAAAGGGTCCCTAAAAGGACTTGGATGTGAGGGGGCAGGGCTGAGAAGCTGTCTGTGAAGAAGAAAGGCTGGTCTCTAGTTGGGTGGAGGGCTCAGATAACCAATAATCAGGGAGATCGGCTGAGGCAGAAGATGATGCTTGCAGGAAAGTCCCTGAGGAGCATGAAGGCACCCCTAAATTCCCCACAGATAGCTCTTCACATGTTACCCGGAGGCCAC
Organism: Neotragus pygmaeus; assembly: GCA_006410875.1. Taxonomy (NCBI): domain Eukaryota; kingdom Metazoa; phylum Chordata; class Mammalia; order Artiodactyla; family Bovidae; genus Neotragus; species Neotragus pygmaeus. Next base: position 776,359 of record SJYV01044988.1, on the reverse strand, counting down.
CATTGGGAGGCTTTGAAAGAAGATACGGGGTTACCCCACACAAGCACTTGCCAAGCCAGGTGACCCATTGAGAGAAGCTGCTAATTGTACTAGAGGCAAAATGTTATCGGTGCTAAGTTTAAAATAGTTTTCCAGGGGGAAATAAGGACAGGCCAATGCAGCCAAAAAGAGTTGGTTGTTGGCTTTGCAGAAAGTTACAACTGACAAAGAGGGTTGCCAGGTGTCCTGTACTGAACCAGACAGTGTGGTGTTTTAGTTCCTGGTGTATTAAAATGCAGCAAATAGTTGTTTCCTTTTTAATCACTATTATTTCAGATGTACTTTTTCTTACATTTCGATTGATTTTTTAATCAGCAGAGGTTTGTAATTTCACCTTTTATTTACTCTTTCTGCTAAATATTAAATGGACACCACTACTTAAAGGTGAATTTGAGCCGTTTGAGATATGAGGAATTCTTCTGAGTATCTGTGTGCAAGTAAACTGTTCCAACACTAATGCTAAGTATTCTGTTAAATAAATATCTGTCCCTTGGGAGGGGAGGGTACACTCTACAAAACAATTTTTTTTTCCCCTCAGTCTCTGTGGGGTGGATATTTTTACAATCCTAGGAAATGCTTATCTTTAAGGCAATAGAAGAGCTAACATTTAAGGAGAGTTTTACCATGTGCTGTGTGAGCCATCAACGTCCTCTATTCTTTCTCACAGTAATCCCAACACAGAGATGCTCTAATTATCCTCACATTACAGAAGAGGAAACAGGCTCAGGAAGATTAAGTATTGAGGCCAAAAACCTAGATGTTATCCTCAGATCCTCTCCCCTCCCCCAGACCCTCATTATTAACAAGTTCTGCCATCTGTAACACCAAGATATATCTAAAAATCTGACCTTTTTTTCACCCTAACTCAAGTCCTCATTATCTTTCTTGCTTGGATGTTGCATTAGCCTCTAACTACCCCTAGACCACTCTTACCCCTGTTATAATCTTTCTTCCACACTACAGCCAGCATGGTCTTTTTAATTAATTAATTTTATTTTTATTTTTTCGCCACACCCCATGGCATTCGGGATCTTGGTTCCCCAGCTCCCCAACCAGGGATCTAACCCATGCCCTCTGCACTGGAAGCTCGAAGTCTTAACCACTGGATCACCAGGGAAGTCCTAGAGTAATTTTTTTAAACTGTAAGTCAGACCATATACTTTCCAACGACTTTCCTTCACATTTAAGATAAAGTGGAGGACTTACAAGGCCCTACATGATCTGATTCCTGGTTGCCTTGTGCAAAGTCTTCATTTATTTAACAAAGAATTATTGAGGGCTTCCCTGGTTGCTCAACAGTAAGGAATCAGCCTGCAATGCAGGAACCACAGGAGACATGGGTTTGATCCCTGGGTCAGGAAGATCCCCTGTAGAGGGACATAGCAAACCACTCCAGTATTCTTGCCTGGAGAATCCCCTGGACAGAGGAGTCTAGCAGGTTACAGTCCATAGGGTCGCAAAGAGTCGGACATGACTGAAGTGACTTAGCACGCACTACATACGTGCCAGGCACTATTCTAAACGCTGGGTGAACTGTTTCTGTCCAGAGCTTACAATAATCAAGGAAATATGTAGGATGATACGCATTATCTTGTAATAACCTATAATGGAGCAAAATCTGCAAAAATACCGAAACACTATGCTGTATACCTGAAGCTAACATGATATTGTAACTCAACCAAACTTTAATTAAAAAAAAAAAAATGTAGGCTAGCGGATAGCGGATAGAAAAACAGAAGGACTAAAACAAACCAGTAACAATGTACAAGGTACAGGTCTGAAATTGGGGTATTGATCGAAGTGTGTCTGTTATTTTTCAAAGAAAATGCGTTAAGGCAATGCTTTTGCTGGGACTTCCCAGATGGCTCAGTGGCTAAGACTCAGAGCTCCCCATGCAGGGGGTCTGGGTTTGATCCTTGGTCTGGGAACAAGAACCCACATGCCACAACTATGACCTGGTGCAGCCAAATAAGTAACTATATACATGTATATTTTAAAAGGCAGTGCTTTGGAATTGAAAATGAAAAAAAAAACCCATTTTTTTAAAAGGGAAAAAGAAAGGGAAACTGCAGACAATCTGGCGGCGAAAGCAAAGGGTGCAAGTTTAAGTTGTCTTTTCTGGGAGAGCAACTGGTTTAGAAGATTAAACTATGCATATGTAAAGCAAAGATTTTGAACCATTTTCTGGGTTACACTTACATCTTTAGTTTCACGAAGGATGACTTGAAGCAGCCACGTTTGTGATGTAAAGCTTATTCTTCAGTGTTATTTGCAAGTTGGTTGGGTCCACTTGAGTCAAACTGTGCTTTTGTGGATGTCATCGCTGCTTTTGGACGTGTTCTCTCAAATTAGGTTACAGAAACAAGAGCTGAATTATACACACAGCTGCAGAAATAGATTTCTCCTTGCAAATGTAAGATGAAAAATAGGAAACTTGAGAGAGCTCCTTTAGTGCTGAAACCAACTGACCAAGTTTCTGGGTAAAGTTCTGTTTCTTAACACATTCAGAAATCGGTGGGTGGGTGTCCACATGGCCTGAGGAGGCAGGCAGTCCCCTTTTAGAGCATAAGCTGGGGTCACACAGATAGATGTTTGAATCCAGTTCTGCTCTTTCTAGTTGGATGACCCTGGTCAAGTCCTTTAACCCTGTTACTTTCCTCATCTGCAAAACCCTCTGCCCAGAGCTCCCTCATGGGGTGGCTGTGAAGATTAATTGAGATGACTGAATGATTTGCTTGATAAATGGAGGTTATTGTAAACTGTTAGCAGACTCCTTCTTGCTTTCATGCACTTGTGTTTTTGTTCTTTCTCTGTTCACAGGCAGCATGAACATGGAATTTATCATCCACACTGGGCCCTTTTTGAATATAAAGGCGGACACCAAACCTGAGAGGACTCCAGGCTCTTAGGAGTAGGTTGGGACTCTTGCAGGCAAACAAAGATGTAGGGTCACCCTCCCAAAGACTGAGAAGCCTGTAGGATGGGGCGGCTGCCACCACCAGGTGCCTGCTGGAGGGGCAGAGAAAAAGGGGAGGAGGTAGGCGATATTAGTTGCCCAGTCGCGTCCAACTCTTTATCATCCCATGTCCTGTAGCCTTCCGGGCTCCTCTGTCGAAGGTATTCTCCAGGTAAGAATACTGGAGTGGGTTGCCATTCCCTTCTCCAGGGGATATTCCCAACCCAGGGATCAAACCTGGGTCTCCTGNGTCCAACTCTTTATCATCCCATGTCCTGTAGCCTTCCGGGCTCCTCTGTCGAAGGTATTCTCCAGGTAAGAATACTGGAGTGGGTTGCCATTCCCTTCTCCAGGGGATATTCCCAACCCAGGGATCAAACCTGGGTCTCCTGCACTGCAGGCAGATTCTTTACCTGCTGAGCAACCAGGGAAACCCAAGGTAGGCAAGGATGGGCCTTGTCTGGATTGGTGTGCTGGTTAGGAACTAATAGTCAGTTCGAAACAGATTAAGGACAGATGAAGCCCCATTTCCCTCCTCTCCTGCCACTTTATAATTTTGGCAACGGACCTCTCTCTGTTGTGCCCAGATTGGGCTGGAGATTAGGCCAGCATGTGCCAAGATAGCATCAGACCACAAGAGGCAGGATGAGGACCCCCAGCATGTTTATGAGTAAGCTTTTCTTGTGAGCTGAACCATGGGGATTTATGCTACTGTGTTTATTTCCCTTTGTTACTTGCCAGGACAGTGATATACAAAACTGCCTGAATTTAAGCATAACTGACTTTACTTTCAGCTACCCGCTCCCATCCTCCACCAACATAGACCTGAATCCAAATCTCTTGACGTTCTGTATATTTAAATGAGAGTCTGGGATAGTTTCTGTGACTGGCAAGGTCAGGAAACATTGCTCTTGCCTTGAGAAAAGCCATTTAAACTTTCTGGCTTTGCCTTTGCCTTTTGTCATCTCACGTCTGGGCCTCAGCTATCAAAGGAGGGATGGATCCAAGGAGGCTCTGATGGAGCAAAGAAAATCAGGGTGAGATTTCCAATACAGACACATCTCCAGGACAGGGTTTAGGGTTCTGTGGTCTGTCTGCTTCTGGCCCTGCCCTCACTGGGATCTTTTTCAATACAACTTAGGCGGAAGTGAGCCCTAGGCATGCTGTGTGTGCTAAGTCACTTCAGTCGTCTTCAATTCTGTGTGACCCTATGGACTGTAGCCTGCCAGGCTCCTCCATCCCTGGAATTTTCCAGGCAAGAATACTGAAATGGGTTGCCATGCCCTCCTCCAAGGGATCTTCCCGACCCAGGAATCAAACCCATGTCTCCTATATCTCCTGAANCTATGGACTGTAGCCTGCCAGGCTCCTCCATCCCTGGAATTTTCCAGGCAAGAATACTGAAATGGGTTGCCATGCCCTCCTCCAAGGGATCTTCCCGACCCAGGAATCAAACCCATGTCTCCTATATCTCCTGAATTGGCAGGCAGGTTCTTTACCACTAGAGCCACCTGGGAAGCCCCAGTGAGGCCTATATTTATTATTAAAAAGCAATGATTACGTGTCCCTATACTCTATTTAGTTATTGCTCTATCTCTTCTTTCCCCATCCTGCTTCCAGAAAGAATTGTTCATACCTCCTGTATGTACTTCCTTAATTCTCATTCACTCCCGACTATGGTGGGGTGAAGCCTGGCCTAGGCGATCTGCCCTGTGTGGCCCTGAGCAGGTCAGAGAGCCACTCCAGCCTCAGTTCTCCACTGCGCCTTCTACACGAGATAAGGCACTTTACTCTTTTCCTACCCACCTCTGTCCCTCGTCCAGAGGTGAACCTTCTTTTCCTGAAAGCATTAGAAACCTAATTGTAAGATTTGATGGTTATTTTTCAGAGCTCAACTCGTTTTTCTTGTCAAGAGTCATGACTATATTCAGTTCTTTAGATTCTTTTTTTTCCCTTCCATCTATGTTCCTTTTCCTGGTTTTTGCCTAGTGGTTCTTCTTCCTTTCATAAACTCAACAGTTAGGTGTATTGATGGGATTATGCAGCCATCAGAAAGTATCTATAAAACTGTGGAAAGATGACAAAATGATTACCTGAACATCTTAAGTATCAATATAAAGCGTGCAATGCAAAATACTATAAGCTAAAAATAGGTAAGGTGGGCCTTCCCTGGTCATCCAGTGGTTAAGAATGCACCTGTCAATGCAGGGGACATGGGTTTGATCCCTGTTCTGGGAAGATCCCATATGCCTTGGGGCAACTAAACTTGTCTGAGCCTGCAGTCTAGAGCCATGCTCTGCAAGAAGAGAAGCCACTGCAATGAGAAGCCCACACACCACAACTAGAGAACAGCCCCCACTTACCAGAACTAGCAAAAGCCCAGGAGCAACAATGAAGACCTAGCGCAGCTAAAAATAAAAGTAAATGATAATAAAAAGGTAAGGTGCTGATGCTTTTAAGAAGGCCTTATGGCCACATGACCAAAGAAAACAGTATACTACCCTAGACTGCAGACACACCCACACTCACACGCAAGATCTCCCAGGGACAAAGGGAACATCACAAATGAGAAAGTGTCATTTGCTATGAGCACCCTGGTAAGCTGGGTCTGAGCTCTGCTTTGGGTTTCAGATCTGAAGACTTCCTCTATCTTCCAGGCATAAATAAACTCTTAACTCTGCAGGAGCCCGTCAGATAGATATGTCTAGTCCTCTGCCTGAGATGAATCAGAGCCTAGTTTCAGCAGTGAACAAAGAGGCAGCAGAAAAGATGATAAATTCTCTTTTGGGTGTGTTGAAGCAGGCTCATAGGGCTTGAGAACTTCTTATAACTCTCCCCAACTCTTCTCAATTCTGATAACTCTTTCCAATGTGAGTTCATGGAACTCACATTGACAGCTTAAAATCAGCCATGGTGGGAGAATTTACAACATGGAAAATGGCAAACGGTACAAAGTATGGCTCTCCACGCATCCATCCGACCCTCCCACCTTGCCCAAAGCTGAATGTTAACTGTTCATCGGCACACCATGGGAGAGGGCAGAAAACCCATCAGCCTCCCCTACTCTGAGCTGACCCTGGTTATATGTAACACTTTCATTACAGGAAGAGACAGGGATGCCTAGATTCATATCTGCAATAATAAAGAGGACACCAATGATGATAAACGCTAACTGAACACATCTGGGCACTGTGCTTCACTGTACTAGCCAAGTGCTTCCCAGGCATGGCCTTAATTTACACTCAAATGACTTTATGAAATAGGGATTGTGATTACCTCTGTTTTACACGAGGAAACTGAAGATCAGAATAAGTGATTTGTTAAATGTGCCACTGCTGGTGATTAGAAGATTCTGGATTCCAGGACAGGCAAGGCCTCTCAAGTGTCTCAGCTCTCACCCTTCATCATAACCCCTTCCTGGAGAAAGGAGGAAGACAGATTGGAAAGGTTCATCCCCAACTAGCAGTTGACAGCATGTATTTCTATGATTGAAACATTATATTTAAAAACATGCATCCTTGTATATTGTGATACGACTTAAAATGTGTTTAAAAATTTTGGCTATGCTGGGTCTTCGTTGCTGCGAGGGCTTTTCTCTAGTTGCGGTGCTCGGGTTCTCGTCGCGGTGGCTTTTCTTGTGGAGGAACCCCCACTCTGCAACGGAGAGTAATGCTCACTTGCTGCAACTAAGAGAAAGCCCATGTGCCTCAATGAAGACCCTGTGCAGCCAAAAATAAGTAAATTTGATTAAAAAAAAAGAGAGAGGGATCTGACATTGGCTTGGAAAATCTTGGAGAGCTAACCTGCGATGTGTCAGTTGTGCTGTGCTTGAAGGATGAGGACAAGGAGGAGGAATGTGGGGCCCAGTGAGGGGCGTTTGTTAGGGAGACAAGGAACTGTGGGAATAGGAACTGTGAATCTGGAGGAACAGGAGGAACCTTGAGCAACACAAGGGCTAACTCAAACACTTGCAGAGAAGAGGATTGTGGGAGAGGAAAAAGGGCCACGCCTCCCTAAAGTGTATATAAACTTAAGGACGATGAGACTGATGGTTATCAGTTTGTGATCTCTGCTTGCTGGGGAATGTGAGAGTCATTAGGTGATAGCCGAAGTCTGGACAGTGTCCTGAACCTGAATGTTCGAAGGATTCTAGAACTTACATTCTGGATACAAAAGGACAACCCAGCAGGAGTCCCTGAGCCAGAAAAGGAAAAACTGGGTGTGAACGTGATGTTACTAAAGGCCAGGGAGAGAGGGCTTTTTAAGGAAGAGTCAGTGAGAACTGCCAAGAGACCAAAGCAAATGAGAACTGAAAAAACTGTCCGTTGAATTTTACAACCCAGAGGTCAGTGACCTTCCCCAAATGCCCACCCTGGGCTCATACTGTTTGACAAGTCTCTTGCATCTTCTGGATTGTGCGTCTTTTGTCGTGACCGGGAGGAGCTTTAGATCCAGCTCAAGCTCCCGGAGGCCTGGCCACCTTCTCGCCACAACCAGGATAGTGTTGTAAACAACAAGACCATTATAAGATAAATATATATATATATATATATATCTTAAAAAAATATAATTTATTTATTTTTGGCTGTGCCGGGTCTTCGTTGCTGTGTGGGCTTCTCTCTAGTGGCGGTGCACGGGCCTCTCGTTGCGGTGGCTTCTCTTGTTGCAGAGCACAGGCTCTAGGGAATGTGGGCTTCAGCAGCTGTGGTTCCTGGGCTCTAGAGCACAGGCTCAGCAGTTGTGGCACATGGGCTCAGGTGTTCCACGGCGTGTGGGATCTTTCCGACTCAGGGCTAGAGCCCCTGTCTCCTGCATTGACAGGTGGATTCTTTACCACTGAGCCACTAGGGAAACCCCAATAAGATAAATACACTTTTGATAAGGCATTTATTACCACATGCTTTGATATCAGAGAGACTCAACTGGACTCATTAAAAAACAGAAGCATGTATTTCTCATGCAGTGCTGTACAGGTAGGTATCTGATAAATTTAGATCTTCAGAGCCAAAGTTCTCTGAGGTACTATTGCCTTTACTTAAGATAAAGAAAGTGTGTTGGAAGTATAGAAATCTACCAGTTATTTAAAACTATAATATAAAACTATTGTACCCTTATTTGTGGAAGAAATATTCTAAAAATGTCTCATAGAACAGGGTGAGAGTAGTTTCCTAAATTGAAATTATAAAATTTCTTATTATAACTGACATTTTCAAGAGAAAACTAGAGCACATGATGATTAATGAACTCAACACAAAAATTTCAAACTGAACAGTTTCTGCAAATCAAATTCTCTTAAAAACTGCAAATATTTACCTGAATGAATCATTTCTTAAGGCCCCCATAAAATAACTCTTTATCAAGAAAAAAATTCTACATGTATGGGAATTAAATTTAGAAAAAATTAACATAATTGAATGTAATCATTAAAATATCAAAATAGAGCATTACGCTTCAAAGTAATAATTTTTAAAGCTCTAATGTGGAATACTCTAAAGTGTAATTAATATTTAAGCAATATACTAACATTAGCCATACAATATAGTTAAGGTCATTATAGTAAGATAAATTATATAGAATTTATATATGTGTATATATATACATATATATATACACACACACACATATAATTTTCCCTCAGAGGACTTTAGGAGGATATTTGTCATGGTTAATTCTTTTTCCATTTTATTTACAAATTGAGAAATTTAATAAGCAATATATTTGAAATTAAATGGTTCAATAGGATTTAACCTAGGCACACATGTTGTACTTTCTTTTTCTTTTTAACATACGTTGTACTTTTATATACATTGTTGTTGTTTAGTCACTCAGTTGTACCCAACTGCATTTTTAAAAAATTTATAATTTTCAATAATCTCAAAAGTATTAAAATAAAGGAAACTTCTTCTACCTTAGGTCTTGGCTCCTGTTATCAGATGGGTCTTCCTATAATTCTGTTTTCATCTTGTTAGTGCCATATACTATTATCCAGTGGCTTCCCATTTCCTACAGAATGAAATTCAACTCTGACATCAAAACATTCCACAATTTGGCCTCAGAATTTTTTTCCCCCCAAACTAAGCCATGCTCCTCACTGACTTAGTATCAGTGAAGTTCATTCCCACCCTGAACTGTGTTCCTTACCTCTAATGCTCTTCTTCTTTCTCATCTTCAAATCCTGTGATCTTTAAATGTTCTGTTGGACTCCCACCTCCCCCCTGAAATCTTTATGATGCTTCCAGGCCTTCCTCTGATCTTGTTTTCACCACCTGCATTGGCTCTTAAGCAGCTACTATTACTATACTAGTTCATGCTTTTAAGAGTTGTGTCTTCAACCAATGGGAAATTCCTCATTTACTGTCTTTGGTGCCCAGCACAGTCCTGAGTATAAAATTATAAAGTGAAAGTTGCTCACTTTCTGACTCTTTACAACTCCATGGACTGTAGTCCATGGAATTCTCTAGGCCAGAATACTGGAGTGGGTGAAGAAGTGAAGTCGCTTAGTTGTGTCTGACTCTTTGCAACCCCATGGACAGTAGCCTACCAGGCTCCGCTGTCCATGGGATTTTCCAGGCAAGAATACTGGAGTGGTCTGCCATTTCCTTCTCCAGGGGATCTTCTCAACCCAGGGATCAAACCCAGGTCTCCTGCATTGCAGACAGATGCTTTACCATCTGAGCCATCAGGGAAGCCAAAGAATATTGGAGTGGGTAGCCTATCCCCTCTCCAGCGGATCTTCCTGACCCAGGAATCAAACCGGGGTCTCCTGCATTGCAGGCGGATTCTTTACCAATTGAGCTACCGGGGAAGCCCATAAATATTAATATCATCTTAATTACCTCTGACATTTTACTTTATTCTTATACATTATCTTTCCATCTAAAGAAATGGCACAACTAAAGGCTAAGTTTACTGTTGCTTAAGTACTCTCATTCTCTCCCAAAGCTAACTGGTCTTGCTGTTTGCTCCATTTAATGTACCATCTTCACTGTGCAATTGAAGTACACGGAGCCTGGAATTCTCTTCCAACCAAGGACTAATTCCTTTAATTTCACCCAAGTCTTACATAAGTTTCTGTCTTTGGTGATACATGTATGTTTACAGGTAGATTTTTTTTTTTCTTTTTAATGGAATGTTTTGGATGTGCCAACCATTTCACTGAAATTGTAACGCTTTAAAAACCACTGCAAAGTCTTCCTTTCATTAAGTGAGATGTTTTTTTCTTTTTCTTCTCCTTTCCCTAAGTACAAAGAAGAAGATAAAGAAGATACAGCAGTAGAAGGATCTGTGCCTTTAAAAGGCCATTCTGGACTGTAAAAAAGCAGAAATTATGGTGCCAGCTTCCTCAAAGAGTTGGACACAACTGAGCAACTAACGCTTTACTTTCCTCTACTGTAGAGGTAGTTTACCTCTGCTTAAGATTGTTGTGCTTGTCGCTCACAAATCCAAAGTAACTGTTATTCAAAATTGGCATGGTTTTCTTCTTCCATATGGCAGTAGCAGCTGTTTATTAAGCACCTCTTATATGTCAGACATCATGCTGGTTGCTTTGTACATTATCTAATTTTCCCAATCAAGTGAAACGTGACCCCCATTTTACAGAAGAGAAAACTGAGGCTTTAGAGATGCTCAGTAATTTGAACAACTTGTGTATGGCAGAGCTCGAGTTTGGCTGCAGAACTGATTCCAAGGTCACTGCCCTTTTTGCTACACCTTGCAATGTCAGTGCCTTGTATTGCCAGAAATTCTTGCTGGGGAATGTTGGGGCTTGCATTCATGACTTTGGCGGCTGCTGGGAAGGGAAGGATAGAATAGTAATGAAATGTTCCAGTATATCCAAGGAGGCTCACCAGCGCCCCTCTCCTGCACATAACTGCTCCAGTCTTAATTATTAGATGTTCCCCACTCTTGACAGTTTACACTTCGGTGTACACCAGATTTGGTGCTGTCCCTTTTGTTATCTACCATGTGATCACTTGTCTTGATAGGTGTAAGGAATGCTGGTGAATTTTAACTTCGCCAAGGCTCAAGACAAAGCAACAGCATGAAATAAATCACAAAAAATAAGAATATTCATATATTTCTAATATATAACATTAGAAACTCTAGGGACTGTGGTGGTCCAGTGGTTAAGAATCCACGTGCCAATGCAGGTGACACGGGTTTGAGCCCTGGTCTGGGAAGACCTCACGTGCTGCAGGGCACCTAGTCCCATGCACCACAGCTTCTGAGCCCGTGTGCTTACAGCCCCAGCTCCACAAGAGAAGCCA
>SJYV01044988.1:742177-762909 GCA_006410875.1 Neotragus pygmaeus | reverse complement strand
CACCCACCCCGGGTTGTGGGTGCCGGCGGACAGCCGTCTCAGTCTCCCCCAAGCCGCTGAGGCAAGCTTCTGGTCGTGAGAGATGCAGATGAAGCGGTGTGAAGGGTTGGGCTTTTTTTTTTGTTCCTAAAAATGCAACGAACAAAAAAAAAAGTACAACAATCCAAACCCAACCATCTCGTTGAGCGCCGGCTTCCTTCCCAGGCGACTCCACCGGGGACCACGCCGCCTCCTGTCGCCCGCGCTCGGCACGGGCCCAGCCCGTGGGTCCGCGCGATCCGCGTCCCCGGCCCGGCGCCCCGCGGGCGCGCGCAGCCCTCAAGAGGCGAGCGGAGCGCGCCGCCGGGAGCCCGCCCCTCGGCCCCGCGCGCCGCGCGCGCCGGCGGTTGCAGGCGGCGGTTGGAGATACCGGAAGGGCTCCCGCTTCCCCTCACCCGCAGCCTCCCTGCCCGGGGGAAAGGCGAGCCCCGGGAGGCGGAACAGAGGCGCGGCTCGGCGGGGGAGGCGGACCGAAGTGCCGGGGGAAGGAGGGCGTCGGGGCGGGGCCCGTCGGCGCCGCGAGTCCATTTTGCAGCCGTTCCCGCCTCGTAAACGCGCGGTACCCGCGGCCGGAGGACTGGCGGCTGCGCGGCTCCCGGCGGCTCCCCTCCACTGGCCCCGGAGGTCCGAGATAAGTACGCGCCGGCCGGCTTCTCCTGGGGAAGCGGGGTGGGGACTTGCCCCGGTTGGGCGGGCACCTGCGTGCGTGGGGGCTGGCGGAGAGCTCGGTCTGCGCTCTGGTCTCCGCGGAGAGCAGCTGGGCCCGGTTACCGGAGGTGGGGGGCACGGTGTGCGGGTGGGCGGCCGGGGCCGGGCCCCGGGAAACCTGCTTCGCTACCAAGCGCTTCTGGCTTCACCGCCGGCTCCTCGGGGTCGCCTACAAAAGAAGAGGCGACCGTGAACCAGAGTCGGAGCGCGCGACCACCACCCTCTGGCACTGAGCGTGGGGAGGCTGCCTGGTGCCGGGGGAGGGCGCCCTAGCCGTGAAGCTCCTTAGCACAAAGGATCGCCAGGCTCTCCCAGGCTCCTGGCTTTTTCACCAGGTCCTTGGCCGGCTGGCTTTATTTGTTGGGGGATGATTGGGAAAAAAAATTGAGGGTCAAGACTAAGGATCCTGTGTAGATCAATACATACCACTCTTCTTTCTTTGTTCTTTCTTTGCAATAGCCTCGTTTTGATTACCAGTCACGACCTGAAGAAAAACCAAAACCTGATTGCTTTGCCTTGGGAAACAGTAACCCTGACCAAAACACCTGGCTTGCAAGTGACAGAGGTAAACTACAATACTTTTCCCTACATTAAGCAAAAAAGCACCCAGTTTCTTCATGCCTAGAACCTTTCATAATCGAACTCTGTAGAGTGTATGTGTTCCCACCCTCATAAATGGTCTTTGCTCTTTTCATATTTTGTCAAAACCCAGAAAAATAGATTCAATACTTAGACATTCTTTAAATGACAGCTGTTTGAAACATAATCCAAAGATTTGTATTGCAAAGGAAAAGAGGCTGCAACAACTTTTGCATTTTTTTTTTTTTCATTTCCTGTGTCACTGCTGCTTGGGTTTGTACAACAGGGCTTGAGTTTTCTGACCCTATAATAGGTATTTTAAAAGCAGAATTTTTTTTTACATAGTCAGTCCCTCTGGTAGAACTTGATGGAGTTGTTGGTTAACTGGTTATACTTCTGTCTTGCACAGTAAGAAGATATATTTCTTCATACTCTCCTGTCTTTCCCTAAAAATACTGTCTTTTTTTTGCACCAGCTGACATACGAAGCCTCTCTGGCAAGTTCTTCTGTAACACCAGGTTATTTTTATTCTCTACATGTATTGGTTACCTGGCCCTACTTCTGCCACAGCTGTTCAGCTATGCCCATCTCCACCAATGGTGCTTTGCACCTGGTATGCTATGTTACACTTACTTTGCCCTCCCTTGAAATTATAGTTCAAGAGAGTCCAACTGTCTTAGGACTTTTCTTGGTTAATACACTCATGCTCTAACATAACACTGTAAATATGTAGTTACAGTTTTTACAGTATCTATACATAATGTTAATTAAATCACCTAACACTAAAGTAGGTCAAGTTTACAAGATTGTCACACATTACTTAATCTTTCCAAGAACATGAGGTAGGTATTATAAAAATCCTGATTCCACGAAGGGTAGAGCTACTGCTTGGAAAGCCAGGTAGTTAGATGCAGTTTCAGTGCTCATTACCCTTCTTCACTGGACAATCTGTTACAACCTACTTTGTAAAAATTATAGCATTTTAGAAGGGATATAGAGAACTCATGATTAGATGTCTCCATTTAATGAGTGAGGATCCTGAATTCTTGACCTACTTTTCGGATAGTGCTGCTGCTGCTAAGTCACGTCATGTCCGACTGTGCGACCCCATAGACAGAAGCCCATCAGACTCCTCGGTCCATGGGATTTTCCAGGCAGGAGTACTGGAGTGGGGTGCCATTGCCTTCTCCGTCGGATAGTGCTGAGGTCTCATAATTGGGCAACTCAGGTCCTGTCTTGCTTGCTGTGTACAGTTTGCAGGGTGGGGTGGGGCTCAGTATTTTCACTTGTAAAGTTAGGTGTTTAGCTAAATGATCGCTAAGAACTAAGATGTTTTTAAGCCCAGTATTTTTTTCTTACTTTATAACTTTTAGCACCATATACTATATATTGGTGATATGCAGACACATACTAATATTAACTGCCTTAAACTGTTTTATACTTTAAACTTAGGTAGGTTTGGTAAAGTATGCCTTTTTCTTTCTTTTTTTTTTTTTTACTAAGTTCTATAAAAGTATGGTTCCGTTGTAAGGCAGGAACTACTTGGAGAGATGGAGCACCATCATACGTCATTGGTCAGAGTGCAGAAAGTGGTATACTCTTTTCTAGAGGGAAACTTGATGGTTTTTTCAGGAGCCTTGAGAATGTTTCTACTCTTTGACTCACCTGACAGTACACTTAAAGGAACCGTTTAAGGAAATAATTAGAGTGTTGGACTAAGACTTTGCTACATTGGTCATTAAAATGTTATAATCCCCCCAAAATAAACAGTAGGGAATAGTATATCCATAAGATAGATGATCATGTTTTAAAAGAATAGGGGAACAATAGGGGAAATGCAAGCAATAAAATAAGTGGAAAAAGTGGACACAGAGTTGTGTTATGCTACCAGTTCTGTTAAAATAAGATGTGCATACACACAAGATTGGAAGAAATATGCCAAAATAATGTTAGAAGAAATATACCAAAATAATAATAATGGTTATTTCTTGGCAGTGTGACCATGGATAATTTTTTCCCCTATATTTCCTGAATTTTGTGTAATCACAAATTATAATTTTAGAAAAACAAAATCCACTTGTATGGATAACCTCTCCAACATTAGTATGGTGTCAGCTTTCTGTGTCCTTTTGTAAGGCATTTATCACACCTTGTATGATAATACCTCAGTAAATGTGCTATATTTTGGAATTTAGGGCAGGAACGGATTTTTTTACTTAATCTTTTAAAACAGCGTTAGATCATTGGATTATCCATTTTCGTATTCATGAAAGACACTGCTGCTCTCATTACCTTGCCCTGAAACTCTCAGGTACTAGAGGAATAGCACCCCTAACAGTTAACCAAAAACAGGTGTCCTTTGACATGGAGAATAGTTACACTCCAGTTAAGCCCTTGAGGGAATCCAAGCAGATTCCCTTAATGTGGATGCGTTCTAATTCATTTGCATTATAGATGTAGATACATTTCTAAGGAAAAGTGGAACTGAAAATTTTTGTAAATCATCTTTCCTGTGGAATAAGCACCACAAGTGTATCCTATTTGGCAATAGCCTGGCCAACCCTTTAAAATTCCCAGAGGAGCTCTTTCTTTGTTCCCCTGAATGTGTGCAGATACTGAATAGGAGGGTGGAGTGTCAGCATAGTGATAGACTATAGCCAACCTGGAAACTGCTTAAAGTTTAGCATAATCAGCTTTCTATTTGAAATATTTTCTAGATGAGTTTTACTTAGAATAAAATGTGTATGTAATTCTACATTGAACAAAGGAAACTTGGTTCAGACCAATTTTATTGGTAGGTAGTATTGATCAGTTAGCCACAGGATAACCTTCTCTTGGCGCTATTACACACTTGAGTGATTTCACTTACCAGATAGATCTAGCTTGCTGTGTACTGAATTGACAGTACTTTTCTGAAAGCTGGCATTAACCTCAAATGCAGGGCTAGATGATGAAAACTTTCAATAGATAACAATCTGTTGGGGATAATAATTTAGGCTAGTGATTGCCAAGTTTATTGTTGCAAAAGATTTGTTCTAAAATTTTTTCACCTTCATTTAAACGTCTTTACATTTATTTGGGAGAAAAGAAACCAGACACATCTGGTTCATAAAACCTTTGTTGGTAATTCCAATTTAACTTAATTTTAAACTTTTAACAGGTAAAGATAAATAATCTGAATCTGGTTGTACCAGACTGAAAGTGAAGTCGCTCGGTCGTGTCCGACTCTTTGCGACCCCATGGACTGTAGCCCACCAGGCTCCTCCCTCCATGGGATTCTCCACGAAAGAGTACTGGAGTGGGTTGCCATTTATTTAGGCCATATGTTATGTTTCCTTGAAATTCAGACCCTCATTTTATTCTAATTGATTTCATCTGGGTGGGAGAGAATGGGATTCCGTACCATTAGATGTCCTCATAGATTTCTAAATAGTTGTTCATAAATAGAATAGTGATACCTGATCCTAGAACTATTGATTTAATGCTACTGATTAACAGGATTACAGAATAATATCTTGGGTGACTATCAGGTGGGTGAGAGAGAGAAGCTGTGAGATAAGGAGGGAATAAGAGGAAATCAAAAAGATTATGTTCCTTCAAGTAGAATGGGGAAGATGAGATAAAAGAAGAATAAACAAAAGAGTCAAGGAAGAAGAGTGGCATAGAGAAGAGAATGAAGGAAAGGAAAAAACTAATTTTTTCCAAGTTTGTCTGGACTATGAAGGTGTAATGACCTAGTTTTTGGTTTCTGAGATGTCATCTTAGTCCAAAAACTTGTGAACTTTTGGAGTAGGTAGGGCTTCTAAGCTGCTAGACCTTCTGTACTAGGTTTATTTTGCCCTAATCAGGAATCCTATTAGAAGTACTGTGGGGGAAATTTTACTTATTATTACTTATTTACTTACTACTGCCACTTATTCTAGGACAGTTCCAGAAAAGGTAGGTTACTTATGTCTTATATGGACACAAAGGTAAATTATATGGTGTTTGCAAGGGCCATGTAACAATTAGATAAGCTATTTTAGATACTATACGTGGCATATTTTCATATCCCTTTTTTAAGTTATCAGAAATTTTGTTTTTTTCTTAATCTCACGTTATCCTGTTTGGATCATGTTTTGGCACAGTCTCTAAAAGCCAGAATGAAGTGTTAATAATGTACTGATAAAGAGTACATTGAAAAAAAAAAACTTGATAAATAGTTTTCATATATTATTAGATAACTTTCAAAACAGTTTTTCAATGAGGAGAAAAACTAACAGTGTAAGTGGTTTGTCCAAGGTCATAGACTGAGAGCAAAATGAGTATGTCAGTCTACTCATAGGCCTGGATCTAGACATTTCCAGTAATACTTTTTATTTTATAAAAGATAAAAAAATATTATAGCAGATTAAGCTCTTTATGAAGCTTATCATGGTCAGCTAGTATTTCTGAAGTTTTACCTTTTTAGCTCAATATGATTTTCTTATAACTGGTCTCACTGTTGATTTTTTTTTTGCAACTTTTGTGAAAACTTTCAAATATACTGAAAATTAAAAGTACACTACAATAGATATCCTTACATCCTCCACCTAGATTCAATTATTGTTAATACATCTTTAGTAAGTTTCAAGAAACCATTTAGTGGATCTCATACTAAATTATCAGTGTACTACTTGAAAATAAGATTAACTAGTGGGATGAGAGAACATAAGTTTTTTAAAAGGTGAGCTCTTTTATTCTATACTTTGTTTCAAAATAAGGTTGATTGATGACTAGCTGTTTAGTAGAGTTCACATAATTTAGTTTTGTCTGTGAAGTGAGTTTCAGTATTTTCTATCTAGTTACTTTAGATACTGCTTTGAAATTTCTGAATTCAAAGGTCAAAGCAGGATGGAAATCAGGTTTAAATTTCTAAGATACAAGGTATAATCTTTTTATTCTCTAATGGGATTTGGGAAAAAAATAATGGATATTATTTTGAACTTTATATTGTTGTCAACTAATGAAGTGCCAAGATTTAATAGGTAAGGTTCTTTTAATTAAAAGGTTTTATTAAAATTACCTTTTAAGTGAATAAACGAACACCTCTTCATTTATAATCATTTTGAGTTGATCATATTAAAAAAAGGCTCCCAGGAGGGAGAAGTCAACTTTGACTTGTGTTTTATGACTCCTTTCCTTTGGGTTGTATTAGTCCTCAGTCGTGCCCGACTCTTGCGACCCCATGGACTGTAGCCCACCAGGCTCCTCTGTCCATGGGATCCTCCAGGCAGGAGTGCTGGAGTGGGTAGCCATTCCCTTCTCCAGGGGATCTTCCTGACCCACGGGATCGAACCTGGGTTTCCTACATTGCAGGCAAATTTTTCACTGTCTGAGCCCTCAGGGAAGCCTGTAACTGTTAGCTTTTCTATCTTTTAAAATATTCTGGTTGTTGTATTAAAGACTCTTGTTGCTATTAATGTATACCCACTCAAGGTAGTATTATCAAACAGTTTTTGTAGTCTTCTTGAGTGGACATTTTGAAAGTTTGCTTAAAAATAAATTTGTGGTGGTGGTATACAACTGCATTTGTCAAAACTCATAGAATTATGTACCAAAAGGAGTCTTATTCTCCATAAATTAAAAAATATACTTTAAAGTATAAATACAGTAGACAAATGAAATTGAAAACCAGAGGAGGTGGTAGGTAACTAGTTATATATTCAACTACTTTCTTTGTTGGTATAGAACTTGGGAGATTTTTAGGAATTCCTTGGCAGTGTGATGGTTAGGACTGTTCGATTCCTTACTACAGGCTCAGGTTCAATTCCTAGTCAGGGAACTAAGATCCCACAAGCTGTGTGGAGCAGCCAAAATAAACAGAACTTGGGAAGTTTTTGATTCAAAAGAAATGAATCTTGGAAAACTTGTTTGCCTTTATATACTTAGTTTGAGATTGGTTAAGTTGAAATTTTATGACTGGTGAACAGAAATTTTGTTCACATAATAAAGTTTCTTGACATCTATATTTGTCCCCCCAAAAAGGGGACGTATATTTTAGTTTCATCAAAGAAGTAAGCTCAGGTGATTTATTTAGACTTTTATGTTAGCACACTTTTAAGAAAAGAATCTGTAAGTTCCTTTACTGTGAAGCATAACCTTCTTTTAGTGAGGCTAAAACCCTTATTGTTTTCCTTTAAAACTTTAAAGGCAGCAAACTTGCCATGGTTTCTTGGGTTGTTAGGCTAATATATCTGTTTTCTCTAAAAGTCAGATAGGATATATTGGTCACAGAGTTTTGAGATAAGGTTTTGAGTATAAAGCTAAGAAAATGAAATTGTTTTAATTGGGGATTAAAATGAAAGTCTTTAAATTATGAACTAAAATTTATAAGTTGTATCACTAAAAGTGGAACAACAGGATCTACTATGGTTTTGATGCAATTTTTTTAGAAAAGGGACTTTGCAAATAACGTTTTTCTCTGGTTCATTTTAAGAGCTGTAAATTGATTATGGCTTTGGGATGACTATTATTTCTAAATTTCCCTGTGTGTGACATTTTCCTTTTTGATCATACTTGATTGCCTTAAAATTCTTCATGGTCGCTATTGCAGTATCCTCAGTTTTCTTCAAAGTTTCTTTCTCTTGAGTGCCTTTTTCTCCTTCTCATGACAAAACTTGGTCTCCTTTGTTCTTCCTGTTGTTTAACGTGCTTAGATAGGATTCTCTGGAAATATTAACCTGGCAAGGAAGAGTAAATTAGGTTTATATAATTCTAGGTGAAACATGTTAGAGAGCAGGGGAGGTGATGGAACCAGGAATAGTGGCGGAAGATCATGAAAAGTTTTCTTTCTTTGCTCTAAAGAGTGTTCTATAACTGCCTGATAACCTTTCAGCACACAAACCTCAGTCTCTGAAGCCATTCTCTTTCCAGTGCTTTTCGAAGATTATTTGATTTGTCATGTCACAAAAGATTTTTCAGAAAAATAAGCTCATCACCATTTTTGCCATATAACACTAAATTTTGACAGAATACTCTACTTTAGTTCTACATTGTTGTTTAGTTGCTAAGTTGTGTCTGATTCTTTGCGACCCCATGGACTGTAGCCCACCAGGCACCTCTATCCATTGGATTTCACAGTCGAGAATACTGCAGTGGGTTACCATTTCCTTCTCCAGGGGATCTTCCTGACCCAGAGATCATCAAACCACTGAGCAACCAAGGAAGCCCCAGTTTCACATATATATGTATTATATATTTATTATACATATATCTCTTACAACCTAAGACCATAAACTAGTTAGTCCTACAAGTTCAACTTATCTTTTAAGTCTTCTACATTGTAGGTCCAATTGTGATTCTTAAAATTACTGTCAAAAGGTTTACGTTTGGTTATAAGACGACATAGAGATTAGTAGACCCTATTTTTTAATTTATAAATTTTATTTATTACTTTGGTGGTCATATAAATACTGAAGAATATATTTATCTTAGTAAACTGAACGGGGACATTATTCAGTGCTATTTTGTTTCTAAAACTTTAGGGATAAAAGTTTTAAAATATACATTTTTAAAAGAATAAGCTTGAATTGAGAATTAGTATTCTCTTGTTCAGAGGTCTCAAATATTTTGGTCTCAGGACCCCTTTACACTTGAAAGCTGAGGCTCCCAAGAGCTTTTATTTACATGTGTATTTGAAATTAAAACTGAGAAAAAAGGTAATTCATTTAAAATGATGATAAACCTATCACGTTAATATGAATAATTTGTGAAAAATAACTTTTCAGAACAATTGTGAGAAGGGTGGCCTTGTTTTACATATTTAGAGATCTCTGTCAAGAATCGCCACTTAGTAAACAACAACAGGAATCTTTTCTGTATCTGCATTACATCTGTTACAATCAGTTATTTTGGTTGAAATATACAAAGAAAATCCAATTTGGCTTGGCACAGATACGTAGTTGGTGAAAGGAGAAATATTTTAATGCCCTTTTTCGAAAACTATCACTCTTTGATACTGTACCAAAACTCAACAAGGGGTAGTTTCTTAAAAGTTAGTTGAAGTATGAAATCTGATATCATATTTTTTAACATATTGGTCTTTTGATCTTTTACCCAGGCATGACCTGTAACATGCATTGGTGATTTGAACCAGTTCATTTGCTGTGTAATGTAGATCTCCAATGCATGCATGCATGCATGCTAAGTTGCTTCAGTCGTGTCTGACTCTGTGACCCTATGGACAGCAGCCCACCAGGCTCCTCCGTCCACAGGATTCTCTAGGCAAGAATAGTGGAGTGGGCTGCCATTTCCTTCTCCAGTAGATCTCCAAACAGTGACATATTCCATTATACAAAGATCTCTCGTAAAATAATATGCTTGTTAATATTACCACTTGTTTCATTAGAACTAAGTCTAATTAATGGTAAGCTATCAAGCTCTTAAGTGGCAACTATGTTTGCCAAAATCCAGTTTTCACTTAAAAATTCAACTTTTTATCATTGGCGAGAAACACTGTCATTTGTTTCCCTTGAAGTGATGGGCTCATTTTGTTTGTTTTCAGAAAAATGTCTGCCAGATACCTAAGTCTCCACACCCATAGTTTGTCATTCATTGTTTCAAGTATAAAAATGGTGTTCCCTGAAAAAAGCAGCTGATTAGCTTGTGGCTAAATTGCTTAATTGCTTTTCCTCCAGACAGTATCTGCTGGTATGCAATAGAAATACTTTGTGGTTACTTCATATTTTGTTATATGAAAGATTTAAAAAGACATGTACATAAGGATTAAGGTTTAGTACAATGAATAATTTTTACTGTTTCATCAAGAACATTCTAAAATGAAACTGGCTGCCCTCACCTTTGCCCAGCTGTGGGTATGTGGTGGTGAAGAATACATTAGGAATCCTGTTTGGGGCTACCTGTGGTCTTGTTTGGTTCCTGTTAAGACCCCAGCTGTGTCTGCTTACCATTGCTTTTTTAACAGCGCAGTGTCAACACTGCCAAAGGTAAATAGCATCTCAGTATTACTATGAAAATAGTATTGTCCTCACAGGTGCCCTGGAAGAGCCTTAGGGAGCCCAGGTTTCTCCCCACTGCATCTTGAGAACTGATTGCTCCAGACAGTGCAAACAGCTTTGATTACTGTCCCAATGGTTTTAAAAAATAGCCATTTAATTCTCTAGGGAAGAATGAATTGCAGCTCTCTCATTTTATGTTTTTACCCCTGATTTTAATAATTGTAATCTTGCCTTTGAAATAGGAAAATGTGCCAGTTTTTAATGAAAGTCTCCGTGAGAGAACATGCTTGGATTTATATCTCTGCTTCTTTCTTTAAATAGCATACCATTTTATGATTGTGGGCCCAGACTAAAGAGCTCATTCTGCTCAGACACTGAGTGGCTTTGTTTCTGACAGCTAGTAGTCAGCTCTGTTTTAAAGCAAGCATTTGGGCCCTGCTGGCTCCACTTGCAGTTGTCCTAGCCCTCGCCCTGTCTCAGCCAATGCCTGTTGTTGGAGAGCCCACACAAAGGCCTTGTGTACAGGGAGCCCCACTGATAAGGAGTGCGTTCTAGTCCCAGCAGATGAAATCTGCTTTGGTGAGCATTCCCGTCCCAAATTTCTCTTAATTTTTTTTGTTTGTTTGGTTATTTCTGTGACAAGAGCATTTTTTAATTGGCTGTGAAGATAGTTTCTTCCAATTATTTCATAGTCCAAATGGAGGGGATTCCTGATGTAAAATTAAATGTTTCTCTCTCTCTGGTAGGAGATGTGATGGAGCTGCTTGAAGAAGATCTCACGTGCCCAATCTGTTGCAGTCTGTTTGATGATCCCCGGGTTTTGCCTTGCTCACACAACTTTTGCAAAAAGTGCTTAGAAGGGATCTTAGAGGGGAATGTGCGGAATTCCCTGTGGAGATCCTCTCCATTTAAGTGCCCCACGTGCCGGAAGGAAACTTCAGCGACAGGAGTCAACAGCCTGCAGGTTAATTACTCCCTGAAGGGTATTGTGGAAAAGTATAACAAGATTAAGATCTCTCCCAAAATGCCAGTGTGCAAAGGACACTTGGGACAGCCTCTCAACATTTTCTGCCTGACTGACATGCAGCTGATCTGTGGCATCTGTGCAACTCGGGGTGAGCACACGAAGCACGTCTTCTGTTCTATCGAAGATGCCTATGCTCAGGAAAGGGACGCCTTTGAGTCCCTCTTCCAGAGCTTTGAGACTTGGCGTCGGGGAGATGCCCTTTCTCGCTTGGATACCTTGGAAACTAGCAAAAGGAAGTCTCTACAGTTGCTGACTAAAGATTCAGATAAAGTGAAGGAGTTTTTTGAGAAATTACAACACACGTTAGATCAAAAGAAGAATGAAATCCTGTCTGACTTTGAGACCATGAAACTTGCAGTGATGCAGGCCTATGACCCAGAGATCAACAAACTCAACACCATCTTGCAGGAACAGCGAATGGCCTTTAACATTGCTGAGGCTTTCAAAGATGTGTCAGAACCCATTATATTTCTGCAGCAGATGCAGGAGTTCAGGGAGAAAATAAAAGTCATCAAGGAAACTCCTTTGCCTCCCTCAAATTTGCCCTCAAGCCCTTTGATGAAGAACTTTGATACCAGTCAGTGGGAAGACATAAAACTAGTGGATGTGGATAAACTTTCTTTGCCTCAAGACACTGGCACGTTCATTAGCAAGATTCCCTGGAGACTTTATCCATTATTTGTGGTGGTCATTCTACTTGGCCTTCTCATTTTCTTCAGTCCCACCATGTTCCTAGAATGGTCCCTATTTGATGAAATTGCAACTTGGAGAGATAATCTTTCAAACTTTAGTTCCTACCTGTCTAGATCAGCTGATTTTGTAGAACAATCAGTTTTTTACTGGGAACAGTTGACAGATGGGCTTTTCATTTTCAGTGAAAGATTGAAGAGTTTTACTTTGGTGGTGCTCAACAATGTGGCAGAATTTGTGTGCAAATATAAACTATTATAAAATCTGTTTCAAGTACATAGTGCTGTGTCTTTTGTTAGAAATTTGTTAGAATAGAGTGATAGTTCAGATTTGGTTAAGATTTCCAGTCAGATATTGCCCTCTAAAAGTATTCCTTTCAAAAATAATGTCTTATACATGTTGAAATTAGGTAGCATGAAGATAAAAGTGAAATTTAATAGTTTAGTTTCCAGCCCTCCTTCCTTTTTAAGGTGCTTTTGAAATTAGCATCCTATCCCCAGTATCAGTTATGTTTGTGCTGTACAAGAAGGGGGTAAGAGAGTACATGATTTAATATTGTATTGATGAGGTAGTGTAATAATGATTGTTTTTAAGCATGTAATAAAGACTACTCTTGTAAAGCAACTGTTTTTTGTTTTTTGAGAGTGAGCCTTTAAAAAAGGAATAAAATAAGATGGATTGAATTTGCAGCTTTTTCTGCAGAGGGTTGATTTCCTTTTTCAGTACAATGTAAATCTCATGTAAACAAAAACTGGCATATTCTTATGCTAAGTTGACATTTTTAGGAGGGTGGAGATTTATTTCAGCTTGCGTTTTATGTGCTTTTAGGTTTTGTAAATTTATCACCAAAGGAATTTGGTGGTAAACTACAAAGTGTTAGTGACTGTGTAAGCCAAGGCATGGGTTAAAAAGAACACATGGCAAAAGCAGGAAGTGGGAAGGCCTCCTTTTTACTGGTAATTAAGTGTTGTTCCAAAATATAATGGCAACTGTACAACCAACCAATCCATTTGTTTAAAAGAACTTTAGTGAGACTCATTTAGTAGATGAAACAGTCTATCAGCTATTACAAAGTAATCAGCTAAACACTAGTACTATCCTGTCTGCTCACATGAGATAAAGATGCCCTATCTCCCACAGAACAAAAATACGTAATTTTTTTCACCTTGTTTAAGCTTCAGATGAAAACAGGAAGTGACTTAGAACCTTTCAGTCAAACTTATTTCTGTCATGGGGCAAGACATTCCTTGAGAGCCCAGAGGGTGTTTACCCCAGTACATTAATTTGGTTAAGAGGAGGTAATACAAGCAGGGATGGGGGAAAAAAGTGGTAACTAATTTCAAGTACAGAAGAATCTTTGCAGTTATGAGAAGAATAGTCAACTTAAGCTGCTGGTTGAAGTCAACTGTCAATCTAGGATTTAGCCACTAAATTTCTAAAGGGGTCATAAGAAATTAAGATGTTTCTCTAGAAATAGTGTCTCTGCCATGAGGACTCAAGAGTAGATACGAGGTGTGGAGAGGCTGAATGGTTTTCTGGTTCCAGAATATATTTTAATACATATTTATGAGAAGTTTTTATGAAGGATTTTTCTTTTTAAATGGGATACTGTAACTGTTCCCTGTTCTCAGACCTATTGGCAGTTTCCTTAAACTAGCCAGTTTCTCGTCTGTTGCTTTTTCACTTTGTATAGTGCAGGTTCCCAAGCAACTCAAATTTGTAAACCCAGCTATGGACACACTATTTGCTTTAACAGTAGTTACCTGGAAATCTAGGTCTCTGTTTTTGTTACTTTCCCCTCCCCTGGATTTCTTAATCATATATAATGAACACTGTGGTTAAGGTTGATTTACAGGTTCCTAAGGCTGTGTCTGATGGTTTATGGCCTTTAGTTGGAAGCAAGAGAAGAATGAGTGGTCAGGAACTGGTCACTTTGAATGTGGGAGGGAAGGTATTCACCACAAGGTCTTCCACCTTAAAGCAATTTCCTGGCTCTCGGTTGATGAGAATGTTAGATGGCAGAGACAAAGAATTCAAGATGGTTGGTGGCCAGATTTTTGTGGACAGAGATGGTGTTTTATTTAGTTTCATCTTAGATTTTTTGAGAACTCACCAACTTCTACTACCCACTGACTTTTCAGATCATCTTAGACTTCAGAGAGAGGCTCTATTCTATGAACTCAATCCTTTGGTGGATCTCTTAAACCAAGAACACATGTTACAGCCAAGACCTGCTCTTGTGGAGGTACATTTCCTAAGCCGAAATACTCAGGCTTTCTTCAGGGTGTTTGGCTCTTGCAGCAAAACAATTGAGATGCTAACTGGGAGGATTACAGTGTTTATAGAACAACCTGTACCAGCCTCAAGTCGTAACTCTTTCCCTCAGATGACCTTCCTTCCACTGCCTCCACAAAGACCATCTTACCATGACCTGGTTTTCCAATGCGGCTCTGACAGCACTACTGATAACCAAACAGGAATCAGGTATTTTTGTACTTTGAAGCCTCTATTCTATACCAGTTCCTAATGTTTCCCCTCAAAACTGAAATTTTCTCAAGCCTGAATTTTCTTAGAAAAAATGATGACTGAAAATAATTTTTTTGGAGTGGGGGAGGGAATCAGTAGAGTTGGGTGGAATGACCAGATAATTATTGTCCAGATTGGGGTACTTTTCAGAGTGAAAGAATTTTTATTACATGGGACAAGAGGAATAAATCAAAATAGTCCAGGGAAAACTGTGTCTATGGTCATTCAAGTTGTAGGAGGAAATAATTTCATAGATTATGTTCCACTCCCATAGAATGAGATGCCTTTTTCTACCCTAAGGGTTTCTTTTGGTTGCTGGCATATAGTAAAGGCTCAACAGTTTGTCCTGATTTCCTTACACTCTATGTATATTTGTTCTTTCAGCCATTCTGATTTGGCTACTAATTTTTCTCTATTCCACTTTATTTCTTAAACACCATTAAGGCAGATATATCCCATGGCAAATCTGGTCTCCTGTTACATCGCTGGCACTCTTGCACAACTCAAAATACTGGGATAGGCTGTCAGTATATTAAGGATAGTTGCTTCTGAGTCAGTTATTCACTTTCTCCCCGTTATTCTTGGCTGGACCCTCAGGCTGATTTTCACTCTACTGTCATGGACACTTCTTTTTCCCCTTAAAAATGTCTTAATGTGGTCCCACTATTATTTTACTAACTGTGAAAGCTGGCTTTAATTTTCAGGAGGGAAAAAATGTCTATATGTTCTTTATTGATAGTATTTAAATAAAATATACTTTTGGGGGGTAGACATATTTTGGGATATTAACTTTTGCAGTAGACACCAGGAATGAACACTTACCTCTCCCACAACATACCCCCGTGGTCCTGCATACCAGCTTAAAACCCTGGGTAGTATGACAGTTCTTAACTTTTCACACTTTATAATCTCCTGTCTTTCATGAAATGTCATTTTGGGGAAAGGGATCCAGTTAACATGCTGATTGTGGAGAAAACCTAAGACCCTATCTTCACCTTAAAATGTTTTAAGATACCTCTGTGCACAACTGGTAGGACACTAAAATAAACAGAAGGGGAATTACCAGTTTTTATTTAAAAATTTGTGTGATTAAGATCTTTGGGGATCCCTTTCTAAAAAGTTAAAAACATAAGGAAAAATGGTATAATTGATTTCAAGAAGAAACAAGGTAAAAAGATATCCTGGAAATACTAAATGATCTTTAAAAACTACACATTTGGAGAAAATGTAATCTTGAAATGTAATCTTTTTGTAATCTTGAAAAACAGAAACTCAAGTTGGGATATTTGTATGTGTACAATGACAGTACTTTCCCCTTTCTCGTTTAGTGTTTGTGTTTTACAAATCAGATTTTTTTCATCTTAATAAGAGAATGGCATTATACTTAAATTCCAAAATAGATAACTCTAAAACTAGAAGTGATTTTTAAAATTAGATTTTTAAATGCATCACCAAATAGTATTCTTTTCAGTGTTTGAGGTTTCAAATTTTTTCAGCTGATAAACAGTTCATGATTTTTTTTTTTTTTTTTTTTGTAACTCCAATTTCAAAGTAGAGGTAGATAACTCAAGATTGAAGGCAGGAGGTGAAGGGGACAACAGAGGATGAGATGGTTAAATGGCGTCACTGACTTGGACATGAGTTTGAGCAAGCTCTGGGCATTGGTGATGGATGGGAATGCCTGGCTGCAGTGCTGCATTCCATGGGGTCTCAAAGAGTTGGATACAACTGATTGAACTGAACTGAACTGAACTGAGATAACCCAAATCCGGTGACATGATTGGGAGTTTAGGTCATCAGATGAAACTTCTTGGTCTTAAGAGGCCTGCCTAGGTATATCCCACTTAGCTGGCAATCATTTTTATTTCCTGCTCACTCCTTGGTCTGAATCTGTCCATTCAGATGTTTTTTTTTGAAGGTGAAAAGTGGAGAAGTAAGCCTGAATGGCTCCTCAGAGCCTGATATATCATCCAGCTGTTCAGTTATGTTCTACTAATATGATTTATCACTTTGAGGTCTTGGTAACCTAGCAAGTTGCTCAGTTATTATCTCTTAAGTTCATAGTACTAAAAATATTTGACATGCATCTTGCAGAGGGCCATTCATATGATATCCATTATCAAGCTCAAGTTATGGTCACAGGACTCTAGAGTCTTTGGTAGCATATTCTACCTGTCTTTTCCTTTTTAAATTAGCTCAAATGGAGATGTGTAGTTGCTTTTTAAGTTTTTAAAAGAAGTTTTGATTCTCCATTTCCCATTGGTTTCTTTTCTCTTTTACTTGTGCCTTGAATTCTTCCATTTCTCAATTTGGCATCTTAGGGAATCTGATATTTAGGCCCAGTGATTTTTTGCAAGTACATTCCACTTGGCTCAGTGATAAACCCACCTACCAATTCAGGGGATGTGAATTCGATCCCTGGGTCAGGAGGATCCCCTGGAGAAGGAAATGGCAACCCACTCCAGTATTCTTCTTTGGAAAATCCCATGGACAGAGGAGCCTGGAGGGCTACAGTCCATGGGGTTGCAAAAGAGCTGGGCACAACTTAGAAACTGAACAACAATACTACTTGCATCTTAATTTTGTCAGATGTTCTGTAACATTTTTTCTTTGACAAATGTTTCTAGGCTCTACAATCAAGATCTAAGGCTTGTGGGTAGATGAAATCATTTACTAATGTTAAAAATTTGCTGTATTAAACATAAATATTTTGGGGGTATGTACTTTGTAGTTTCATAATTCTTACATTTTATTATTGAATTCTTTTCTTTGTCAAGAATGAGTTTCTAAATGTGAACTACAATAACCAGTCTATCAATCATAATTAAAAGGAGGCTAGGGTTATCCCCAAGGCTCTTTTTATCCCATAAAACCACAGACAGTTTAGGTGGCAGCCTGGAACTAATTTAAGTTAGCCCTTTTTTTCCCCCCACATTTCATAAACAAATGGTGGGAGGACAGTTCAGTCACTGAGTTGTGTCCTACTCTTTGCGACCCCATGGACTGCAGCATGCCAGGCTTCCCTGTCCATCACCAACTCCCGGAGCTTGTTCAGACTCGTCATGTGGGAGGACACAAAGACAAAAAACATCCTGGATGGTAGATAAAGAAGGGACAATATAGCTGTATCTTTGTGGGTATGTTATGTTGACTATCTTTGTGGGTATGTTATGTTGACATTATTAAAGCCATGTATTATTATGTTGACATTATTAAAGCAATCTTCCCTGGTGGCTTAGATGCTAAAGAATCCGCCTGCAATGCACGAGACCCAGTTCAATTTCTGGGTTGGGATGATTCCCCTGGAGGAGGGCATGGCAACCCACTCCAGAATTCTTGCCTGGAGAATCCCCATGGACAGAGGAGCCTGGCAGGCTATAGTCCATGGGATTGCAATGAGTCAGACACGAGTGAGCGACTAAGCACGGCACAGTCAATCTGAAAAGTTAAGGTATATATTTTTTCTTGATTTATGTGTACTGGTTTTATTGAGTTTTCTAGGAAATAGGAAGTTTTGTCATTTTGACTCTANGCTATAGTCCATGGGATTGCAATGAGTCAGACACGAGTGAGCGACTAAGCACGGCACAGTCAATCTGAAAAGTTAAGGTATATATTTTTTCTTGATTTATGTGTACTGGTTTTATTGAGTTTTCTAGGAAATAGGAAGTTTTGTCATTTTGACTCTAGAGTCCTTTTAGATCCTTTGTTTTGCTCTTCAACTATGGTTATTGAGAAAAATTGACAATAAAATCTTGACATTTAATATCTGCAAAACCTCACCTGAAAAAATGCTTTCAATAACAGAAAGTCACAGGAGAAAATTTGTAATGTCAGTGCTGATAATGAGTAAAATTAAATCTAGGGGGAAACTGTAAAAGGATCAAGTGTTCATTGTAATGATTGAATCAATTAGTTAAAACAATATTTAGCAAGTCAAAAATAAAAATGGGAAATAGTTAAATTATATAACAATCAAAAGCTTATTTAATTGTTTGATGAAATTGTTTGCTCCAGAAAATAATTGCTTAGTGAGACTTCATCAGTGTTAGCTATATTCCTAANTGAATCAATTAGTTAAAACAATATTTAGCAAGTCAAAAATAAAAATGGGAAATAGTTAAATTATATAACAATCAAAAGCTTATTTAATTGTTTGATGAAATTGTTTGCTCCAGAAAATAATTGCTTAGTGAGACTTCATCAGTGTTAGCTATATTCCTAAATGTGGAATTAAAATGACTTTGGAGATTACAGTAGGGTCTCTCTTTTCAGTAGCCTGAAATTACTGGCTTAGATTTATAAATGAAGTCTTTAAAAAAACCTGATAAAAGTGGTATTATGCCTTTATTTGAAGTTATAAATCAAATTTATATATTTAGTTTTGCTAGTTATTAAAGGGATGTTTCGTAATTGAACATTTTTGTGTGTCCTAGGTATGTCTCCATAAAACCTGATAACCGAAAACTGGCCAATGGAACTAATGTTCTTGGCTTACTGATTGACACTTTACTGATGGAAGGCTTCCATCTGGTCGGCACCAGAACAGTATCCTCTGAAGACAGAACTGAATGCTATAGTTTCGAAAGGATAAAAAAGCCTGACGCTCTTGCCATGAACAAAACACTGAAATCAGAGACTACCCTCATGCCAGAGCAATAGCCATCTTCCTGTTTGGAAATTCCATATATAGGGAATATATGTTAGTCAAATATGTACTCAGTCTATCTTTCTGGCCTTCCACCATGCCATCTTTGGGCAACCGTACCTTAATGCTCAAGCCACACTGACTACTTGCTGCTCTCTAAACAACATCGTGCAGTTGGTGCTTTCTATCTTCAGTGCTTCTTTTCCCTTTCTCTTCTTCATGAACACATAAAGCATTCAAGAAGGGGCTATTGAGGGACTTCCCTGGTGGTCCAGTGGTTAAGAATTCGCCTGCCAATGCAGGGGACATGGATTTGATCCCTGGTTCTGGAAGATTGCATATGTTGTAGAGCAACTAAGCCCACGCAGCACAACTACTGAGCCCGCGTTCCACAATGGGAAGCCTGTACACCACAAGTAGAGAGTAGCCCCCACTCACTGCAACTAGAGAAAGCCCATGTTCAGCAATGAAGACCCAATGTAGCAAAAAAAAAAGGGGGGGGCTATGGAATCAGACTGCTTGATGTCTTGCCCCCCAAATATCTGGGTTTATTGAGGGGATGGGGGTCTGCAGGGGAGCCCCAGGTGCCTGTGGGGAAGGCCTGCTATCAGCCTGGAGGGCAGTAGCCCAGCAGGCAGTTGAAGATAGGATCTTCAAAACCTGGGTCTACTTGAAAGAGTGGCTCTCAGCTCCATTGTGCCTAAAGCCTTTGGGTCCAAACATGGCTGTGTAGCAGGGGCGGTTGCCAAAGGGCTTGCCTTCATGCTCTCCATGACCCCCCGAGTGTCTTTCCACATTCTCACACTTCAGGCAAGGCTGATGCCAGTCCTTCCCAGGGAGGTCACCCACTCACCAAAGTATACCTCCATGTCACACCTGGGACACACGGGCATGGAGGCGCCGAGTCTGGGGCAGGTGGCTGGGTGGGAACAGACCAGAACGCTGGATTAGACTGCTTGATTTCTAATCCCAACTAAGTCACCAGCTACGTGGCTTGGGCAAGTCACTCTGCGCTTTGGCTTTTTTTAAATCTATCAAATGAGGATAATAAATAAATATCCTTTATAGGATAATATATCTCCCTTATAGGATATGTGAAAATTAAAGGAGATAATAAAATACTCAGCACATTGCCTGGCACATGGAAGTCACTCCATAACTATCAGTGATGATAATGATGGAAGATAGGTGACCCACTTTCATTGCACTTCTTCTTGGAGGCCTGTTTTCCTCTTTTCCTAGGTGTAGAAAGCAGCCCTTTTCTCTGTATAGACTTACATGCCATCATAAAAACAAATTTTTCTCACTTGACTGTGAGCTTGATCCACTCAGTTTTAATTCTACTATGTGTAAAAGCATTGTGCTAAACACTTGGTAAGAAATACCTTTGTTAACAATTAGCACCTACTCTGGTGAAAAGCTTTTGAATATAACTTCTATTAATACTAACATTCAATGTTCATATATTACTTTGGTTTAATGAGTCCTCTTGTAGGAATCCTCATATATATATATATATATATATATATATATATAT
>SJYV01044988.1:718014-742026 GCA_006410875.1 Neotragus pygmaeus | reverse complement strand
GATATGTCACTTAAATATTAGGATAAACATCTAGAAAGGAAATCATTAAATGAAAGAGCACAGAATAAAGAGAGGGGATTGGTTCAAGATGGCAGAGTAGAAGAACGTGCACTTATCTCCTCCTATGAGGGCACTAAAATTGTAACTACCTGTTGAACAACCATCAACATGAGGACACTGGAACCCACCAAAAAACATAGCCCCACCCAAAGACAAAGGAGAAGCCACAATGAGACAGGAGGGATGCAATCAAAATAAAATCAAATCCCATAATCCTCTGAGTGGGCAACTCACAAACTGGGTAACAATAATACCAAATAAGCTCTCCCGCTGTTGTGAAGGTTCTGAACCCTACATCAGGCTTCCCAGCCTGGGGATCCAGCAAAATGCCTAGGAATCCCCAAGGAATCTAACTTTGCAGGCCAGTGGGATTTGGTCACAAGATTTCCACAGGACTGTGGAAACAGAGACTCCACTCTTGGAGGACACAAAAAAAATCTTGCATGCACCGGGGCCCACAGAGAAAGGAGCAGGGACCCCACAGGAGACTGAGCAGACCTCCCTGCTAGTGTCTGAGGGTCTCCTGTGGAGGTGTGGGTTGGCAGTGGCTCACCACAGGGACTGGGGCAGTGGCAGCAGCAGTCCTTGGAAGTGCTGCCCCTGGCCTGAGCCCTCTTGGAGGTCACCATTAACTCTACAATAGAGCCTGTAGACTCCAGGGCTGGGTCTCCTCAGACTAAACAACTAATAGGGAGGGAGCACAGACCCAGCATATAATCAGATTACAGTCTTACTGAGCACACCCTGCCCACCAGAGCAAGACCAGTTTTTCTCACTGCTAGTCCCTCCCATCAGGAAGCTTACACAAGCCTGTTAGCCTAATCCTCTGGAGGTCAGACAAAAGAAGTAGGAAGTACTATAATCCTGCAGCCAGCCAGAACAAAAACCTTATCACAGAGAGTTAATCAAAATGAAAAGGCAGAGGGTTATGTCCCAGATGAAGAGACAAGATAAAACCCCGGAAAAACAACTAAATGAAGTAGAGATGGACAACCTTCCAGAAAAAGAATTCAGAATAATGATGGTGAAGAAGATCCAGGATCTCAAAAATAGAATAGAGAAGATGCATGAAATGTTTACCAAAGACCTAGAGGAACTTTTTTAGTTCGTAGAGGAACTAAAAACCAAACAAACAGAGATGAACAATATACTAGAAGGAATCAAGAGCAGAATAACTGAGGCAGCAGAACAGACAAGTGACCTGGAAGACAGAATGGTAGAAATCACTGCCACAAAATAGAATATAGAAAAAAGAATGAAAAAAAAACTGAAGACAGTCTAACAGTCCTCTGGAACCACATAAAATGTACCAACATTCACACTGTAGGAGTCCTAGAAATAGAAGAGAGAGAGAAAGGACCTGATAAAATATTTGAAGAAATAATAGCTGAAAATGTCCCTAACACAGGAAAGGAAATAGTCAACGAAGTCCAGGAAGCACAGAGAGAGAGTCCTAGGCAGGATAAACCTGAAAAGAAACACACCGAGACACATAATAATCAAATTGACAAAATTTAAAGACAAAGATAAAATATTAAAAGCAACAAAGGAAAAATGATAATATAAAAGGGAAGTCTCATAAGGTTATAAGCTGATTTCTTGAAAGAAACTCTACAAGATAGAAGCTAATGGCATGATACATTTAAAGTAATGAAAAGGAAGAACCTATAACCAAGAATACTCTACCCATCAAGATTCTTATTCAGATGTGATGGAGAAATCAAAAGCTTTCCAGACAAGCAAAAATTAAGAAAATTCAGCACCATTGAACCAGCTTTACAACAAATGCTAAAGGAATTTCTGTAGGCAGGAAACACAAGAGAAGGAAAAGACCTACAAAAAATAAACAGAACAATTAAGAAAATGGTAATAAAATCATCCATATATATAATTACCTTAATGTAAATGGAATAAATGTACCAACCAAAAGACACAGACTGGCTGGGTGGATGAAAACAGGTGCATGTATGCACTTTCAGTCATCACATCACTCTACTTAACTCCCTAAATTGTTTGTAATTATTTTATATTGTTAGGTTAATCATGCTTCCATTATGGCTTCCAAGTGCAATTATTTTAATTTTCTGTCTGGCTATTGATTGAAAATTGATAAACATCTTTTACTACTGTGATTATGTAACTATTATTCTTAATACCACTGTATCATGATTGGTCAACAGAAAGTAGTAGAATTCTATCTCACTAAAACTACCATTTAATAGAAAAACCTGTAATCATTTTTAAAAATCCAGATGCACATTAGAATTATCTTGGAATATAAAAAAAATACAAATGCCCAGGTATTGTTTTTTTTCCCCTAAAGCTCTAGATGTGATTCTGAGGAGCAGCCATGTTTGAAAACAACTAGACTATATGATCTTTTACTTTTATCTAGTTTGTTTCACTTTTTCTATTTCAGTGCTCCCATATAATTTAGTTTATGTTTTCTAACTTCTCCGTCTCTTGTTCTTTCTCAAGCCTTTATCAAGTATAGTAGAAAAGCTCTTTTGTATATATATAAAATATACATACATTATATAATATACATATTTTAGAAAATTTATGAATTTGTGCCTGGCTAAGAAGTTTATGACATTTTGGTTCCAACTGTTTGAATAAGTATGAATAGAATGCTAGGTTTCTAATTTATATTCACTCAAAGGCTAGATAGTTCCATTTATTCTGGTGTCTAGTACTACTGCTAAAAGCCTAGAAAGCTTAATATGTTAGTGATTAAAAATTTTTTTTTGAATGAGGCTTGAAACTTCTAATTCAATTCTGAGAATATAAAGAAATACTATGTTGTATAAAACACCCAGGAAATTAACATGTGATACAGTATTATTAACTAAAGTACAGATTTTGTTTAAATTTTACAAAATTTTATGCTAATGTTCATTATTTTTTTCATTCCTTATTCAAGAGTCCACATTGTATTTAGTTGCATTGAGCAGCTTCAGTTGCATGCAACAAGTTCTCTTTTCATTTTTATTCTGTTACATATATTTTCCAATTTTCCTTGGTATGGCTTCTTAGATACACTCATCCTTTAAAAGTGGACATTTATTTTCCAAACACATGGAGTTATCAAAGTATATTTGATTTTACTCATTTTGCTATTAATTTCTCATTTAAATGCTTTCTTCTCTGCAATCACCTTACGTGTTTTTTCAGTCTTTTAACTTTATTGAGGCTTTCAATAGCTAAGTCAAAAATCTCTCTTGGTAATTGTTACATTACACTTGAAAATATGGGGGTTATTTTCAAATATCTTTTGATATAGATTTCTAATATAATTCTGCAGTGGTAAGAGAACAGACTCTATGATTTCAACACTTTTTAGGCCATTAAATTTTTGCACCTTGTTTTGTGTCCCTGAATATGTTCCAGTGTCTCCTGGCTTATAGTCTATGGGAACTTGAATAGAATTTGTATCCTGCTGTTGTGTGAAAATTGTATAAATCTTAATTATGTNGCCATTAAATTTTTGCACCTTGTTTTGTGTCCCTGAATATGTTCCAGTGTCTCCTGGCTTATAGTCTATGGGAACTTGAATAGAATTTGTATCCTGCTGTTGTGTGAAAATTGTATAAATCTTAATTATGTTGAATTGGTTCATAGTATTTCTCAGGTCTATTATATCCTTCTACTTTTCTGTCTGTTCATTCTATTAATTTTTGAGAGTTTGATACTGAAGCTCCAACTAAAAATCTTAATAATCTACTTAAAAGAATAATTATAACATATAGTGGAACTATGTGTAACTTTGGAAAATTCTTAAAGAGATGGGAATACCAGACCACTTTACCTGCCTCCTGAGAAATCTTCATGCAGGTAAGGAAGCAACAGTTAGAAATGGACATGGGACAACAGACTGGTTCCATGNATAGTGGAACTATGTGTAACTTTGGAAAATTCTTAAAGAGATGGGAATACCAGACCACTTTACCTGCCTCCTGAGAAATCTTCATGCAGGTAAGGAAGCAACAGTTAGAAATGGACATGGGACAACAGACTGGTTCCATGTAGGAAAAGGAGTACATCAAGACTGTATATTATCACCCTGCTTATTTAACTTCTATGCAGAGTACATCATGTGAAATGCCAGGCTGGATGAAGCACAAGCTGGAATTGAGACTGCTGGGGGAAATATCAATAACCTCAGATACGCAGATGACACCACTCTTATGGCAGAAAGCAAAGAACTAAAGAGCCTCTTGATGAACGTGAAAGAGGAGAATGAAAAAGCTGGCTTAAAACTCAACATTCAGAAAACTGAAATCATGGCATCCGGTCCCATCACTTCATGGCAAATAGATGGAGAAACAATGGAAACAGTGACAGACTACTTTTTCACTCAGATGGTGACTGCAGCCATGAAATTAGAAGACGCTTGCTCCTTGGAAGAAAAGCTATGACCAACCTAGACAGCATATTAAAAAGCAGAGACATTACTTTGCCAACAAAGGTCCATCTAGTCCAAGCTATGGTTTTTCCAGTGGTCATGTATGGAAGTGAGAGTTGGGCTATAAAGAACGCTGAGCACCGAAGAACTGATGCTTTTGAACTGTGATGTTGGAGAAGACTCTTGAGAGTCCCTTGGACTGCAAGGAGATCCAACCAGTCCATGCTAAAGGAATTCAGTCCTGAATATTCATTGGAATAACTGATGCTGAAGCTGAAACTCCAATATTTTGGCCACCTGATGCGAAGAACTAACTCACTGGAAATGACCCTGATGCTGAGAAAGATTGAAGGCAGAAGGAGATGGGGACGACAGAGGGTGAGATGGACTCACCGACTCAATGGACATGAGCTTGAGCAAGCTCCCAGAGTTGGTGAAGGACAGGAAAGCCTGGCATGCTGCAGTTCATGGGGTCGCAGAGAGTAGGACACGACTGAGCAACTGAACTGAACTGATATGTAACTGTTCTTTTTCCAAGTCTCCTGTAAATGTGTCATACTTTCATAATTTAAACACTAAAAAAAAAAAAAAAAACCCAACTAAACAATAGAGCACCAAGTACTTTGCACATAAAAGGGTTAAAAAATGTTGAGTGGAAACAGTTGAGCACCATTTTAAAAAGTACAAACTCATTCATTCAAAAACATCTGTTGAACATTTGCTGGACACTAAGTTTTCAGATTTAAAACAAGGGTAAAACAAAACTCCTTATTCTTAATGAATTTACAGTCAAGTGAGAAACTATCATCATAACAAAAAAAATTAGAAGAAAAGCAAGGTATAAGACAATATATAAAGCGAAAAAATATATTTCTACTTTATGTACAGTATATAGTTTCCATTTATAGAAAAAATATATATGTACATATATATATATTCAGGAATTTTCAGCAAAGATATGGTCACCTATGGAGAAAGAACTAAGTGAATGCAGTTTAAATGTGGGAGGAAGACTTACTTTTCACCAGACCAGGTAGATCTTTTTTAAAAAGGGAAGAAAAAGCCATGCCTCAAAGATTATGTGTATGTGCCAGGGTTAGGGGACTGCTTTGGCATGGGATAGCCTATTATCTCATACTAATCCAAATTTTACCCTACCATCTTTCCTGTGAAATCCTTACACTTAGCAAAGGAATCACGTTCCGGAAATTTCTAGTAATTATTTATAGATTTGTGTACTAAGCTATAGGGAAGAAAGATCTTTTCAAAAGTCTCCTAGTAGTACCTCAAGAGGTTATGTATAATGGAAAAGAGAAAAATACTTCAAGACTAGTAATGTTAAAGTTAGCAACTGAAAATAATGACCCAAATAAGAAAGAAAAGCCTTATGAATGAGAGTTTTGTTTTTGGTAGCACTCTTCTTCTCTTTAGCACAGAAAAGTCAACTTAGTTGTTTTAGTCTGCCATCTTAGTTTGGGAGATATGTCTGGTCTGGTTTTCTCACTAGCATCATATTCTAGGGTACAATATTTCCATTCTGCTAAGTTTTGGGCAGTGTGTGATTTAACTAGCTGAGTAAAGTTGGCATGGTTATATATGTAACACTGTTTAATTTTCCATAGTGCTTTACTGAGAAGATTATTAAAGACTGATAACTGGTTAAAAGAATAGTGAAGCAAAAATACTGTAACTACAGATTGGCAAATTGTTATTAATGTGTTCTTAGTCATTAAACTTATAGAAACTAGCTTGAGATGTGAAATAAAATGTTCTTTTTAGCTGAAACTCCAATACTTTGGGAGAAGGCAATGGTACCCCACTCCAGTACTCTTGCCTGGAAAATCCCATGGATGGAGGAGCCTGGTGGGCTGCAGTCCATGGGGTTGCTAAGAGTCGGGCACGACTGAGCGACTTCACTTTCACTTTTCACTTTCTTGCATTGGAGAAAGAAATGGCAACCCACTCCAGTGTTCTTGCCTGGAGAATCCCAGGGACGGCAGAGCCTGGTAGGCTGCCATCTATGGCGTCACACAGTCGGAAACGACTGAAGCGACTTAGCAGCAGCAGCAGCAGCCAATACTTTGGCCACCTCATGCGAAGAGTTGACTCATTGGAAAAGACTTTGATGCTGGGAGGGATTGGGGGCAGGAGGAGAAGGGGACGACTGAGGATGAGATGGCTGGATGGCATCACTGACTCAATGGATGTGAGTCTGAGTGAACTCTGGGGGTTGGTGATAGACAGGGAAGCCTGGCGTGCTGTGATTCATGGGGTTGCAAAGAGTCGGACACGACTAAGCGACTGAACTGAACTGAACTGAATAGAAACATTACCCATGGAAACATGTAATATACACATATTTAATTAATTCAGTCAGAAAATATTTATTGACATTGTATGCTAAATACCCTTCCAGATACTGAGGATACTGCAAGGAGCAAAATAAGGTCTTCCTTTCTAGAGCTTACTACAAATACAATTCATAATATTGATGATGGGTTTAAATTAACCCAGGCTTTTAATTAATTAGTTCCTCAAAAGACATGGCTCACAATCCAGAGGTTTTTAGAATGAGGTAAATTATCAAAATTTAAAAATTATATATTATTGACTAGGAAAAGTGTACTTTCAGAGTGGATTGAGTTTCTTATTTTAGTAAATATTTTAAAGATGATATCTGGAGACACATCTGTCAAGATTATCTCGGTGAGTCTCTTGTCGTCACTCCAACAAAGAGTAGGGCACGATGAGTGAGACATCAACACACACGCAACACTGGGTCTTGTTTTAGAAAGGGAGGCAGGCATATGGTTGAAAGCAAACAGGGATGTGTTAGGTGAGCTACAGACAAATTCAAACTCTTGCTTGATTTAGGGAAAATAGAAGACTTTAACATATTCATATGGGTATCACTTAACTTCTTGACCAAATTGCTCATAAGAAAATCATAAGAAATTATAAGAAAATAATGGCAGAAGTTTGTGTTGGTCAACTAAACTGAAAACTCTGGTGATCAAATCGCCAGACTCGTAATCGTCCATCTCAGATACATAGGGAGGAATCATCACCAAGCATGGTTTGTCCATCTAGTTGGGCTTCCCTTATTCTCCCACTTACCTTTGTTTCAGCCTCTTTCTATCACCTAAAGTTTCATTTCTGATAAGGCACTAAAGATTTTAGCTTATTGTTGAATCTCAACAATATAAACTTTAAGTGGCTAGAAGTTTTTCCTAAAAAGATTTTCTGAAAAGGAGCTCTAGTGTTGAATTTTATTCTTGAATTTAACATACAAGTCATAATTGCAAAGAATTCTGAGTTATGTTAAAGTCAAACTTAATCTGAGCTGCTTCCCTAATAGCTCAGTGGGTAAAGAATCCGCCTGCAATGCAGGAGACCCTGGTTTGATTCCTGGGTTGGGAAGATCCCTTGGAGAAGGGAAAGACTATCCACTCTAGTATTTTGGCCTGGAGAATTCTATGGACTGTAAAGT
Organism: Neotragus pygmaeus; assembly: GCA_006410875.1. NCBI lineage: Eukaryota > Metazoa > Chordata > Mammalia > Artiodactyla > Bovidae > Neotragus > Neotragus pygmaeus. The sequence continues at coordinate 734,071 of SJYV01044988.1, read as the reverse complement.
CCATGGCATCACAAAGAATCAGACATGACTGAGTGACTTTCACTTCAAAATATACTTGAAATCAGGAGTCTGATATAATATAAATGGTCAAGGGAAAGCAGTTTGAGAAATATATGACTTAGGGAATTGTAAGCTGTTTCTAATTTGTCTTGTATGCTGTTTATATCTAACAACTGTCAGCTCAGTTATATACATCTTTGTATTGATTCTCTATCATGAACAACAGAAATGGTCACATTATCAGAGATTTTGCTGAAAGAATAAGACTTGCTAAGACTTTTAAATATCCCATATTCTACTGTTATTTTTATTCTGTGTTGAGAAGTTGACCCTGTAACAGCACATTAAGCAATGCAGAAGGCACTAAGAGGAAATGTTTAAAAGGAAATTTGGGAAATTTTATTACCTTTCTGGAGCTATTGAACCCATGGGAAACACTAGTGTAACATCAAACTTAAGTGTTTTAAGCAAAAGTTTAAGAAGTAAAGAGATGAGATGAAAATATATTACTAAAAATTACTAAAAATAAAGACATAATTGCTAACCAGCTTTGTCTCAGAACTACACTTTTTGAATTGTTAGGTCTTCTATTGGATCTATTAGAGATAAAAAGTTTTGTACAAATTTCACTAAAAGACTCATCATCTCAAAATTACTAAGCTTGGAAAAATGCCTTAATATTTATCTAAGCAATGAGGTTAATCCAACCCCCCCAAATATTTTAATAGATAAAAAGCTAACCCCTTACATGGTGAATGGGAAATGAGTATTAAGTATGGCACACAATAAATAAGCAATGAAATACAGTAGAATTAATAGGACTTTACTCCCCAAACTGAAATGTGCCTAAGACTTAATCACAGAGTTTTCTGTACCTTCAGGTTTCACACCAACACCTCAAATCCAGAAATCATTGTTTTAAGATGGCTTTTTTTTACTCTGCCAGTTGAGTAAAACACACTAACTACCAAGTGTTTCTATTTCATGTTGCTTTTCTCATTTCACACTCTGGTAAGAATTTGAATACCTTTGGGTTCCCAAGTTGGAAGCCTAACAGGAGAGGTTTATCTTGCCCTTCTTGTAAAAATGCCCCAAGAAAGTCTGGTTGCAATGTCTGTGGTTCCATGAGTTCTTTTAAGATGAGGACTGGGATTGTGCTTCATATTGGTCTTTATATTCCCCCACAGTGCCAAACAGTGGAGGTGAATATACAGTGGAGGTGATGAATAGATTCAGGGGATTAGATCCAATGAACAGAGTCCCTGAAGAATGATGGACAGAGGCTTGTAATATTGTACAGGAGGCAGCTAACAAAAGTCCCATGGGGTTGCAAAGACTCGTACATGACTTGGCAACTGAACAGCAGTGCTAGACATCTAACAATCTTACTGAAGTGAAAAATGTGGAACTCTATAGTCTCAGTAAACATCCACTTGGAAAAACAAGAATTACAGTAGATTCAAAGACAAATGATATTTTACATGAAGAGTCTGAATGAGTTGATTCAAGTTAAAGACTACAGAAAGAAACCCATGGTATTTGTCTATGAGAAGTTTATATGGGTAACCACACAAAAATCGAGATGAAAGCATAGATGTATATAGAAATACTAAGTAGTCGAAAGTTATGCAAAATTATACATTTAAAATAGCCAAGCCAAACCAGAATATACCATAATATGTTAATGAAAGTGTAATGCTACAAGAATGCTTAGTAATTAAATATTAAATGAATACAAATTCAGAATGAATGTTACATGACTGCAGTCAATATTAAATCTTGACTTACCTCCATAATTTAGAAGTCATGAAAAGACAGTAGAAGTCATCAGACCTGGCACGTAAGTCAGATGTAACTAGGATGGAAACATAGAAACAAATGTTCCCAGTTCTGGATAACTTGACTTGAAGACATAGGTTCACTGAATTTGGATTAATCAAATGGTTCAAAGATTTAGGTAAAAGGGTCTAAAAGATTCTATTATATTCAGAAGACATATTACTGAGTTTTTAAAAGGCTATTTTGGAAGCACAGATTAATACTTTAGGTTTTCTTACATATCATTAAAGTAGAATATATTAGAAATTTAAAATGTAGAGTAATATGATATTTCTGTCTCATGATGGGCATGTAATTACTAGGGAAACCAATCAAGATACTTTGACTTTCTAGGAATCCTATAAAGCAAGGTCTAACTCCTAGAAAACCAGATTACTACCTTCAATTAATTAAAAAAATTTTTTTGCTTGGTCACTTTTAAAATTTCTGGGTATAATTTAAGCAGTACTGAATCTCTATTTGATTTTTTTGGGCTAACGCTTTTCTTCAGAAGCAAACCCAGTTTAGGGTGAAAAAGAGAAAGTTTTCAACCTCTTAAGACGGCTTAATCTCCTCTTAACTGTTTTTCTCTAAGTTGCTCTCTTGGAAAACTCGTCTTCCTGGTTTTCACATTTCTGTTTATTATTACAATTCTTCAGCCAGAATGCCAGGCCTTTGTACTGCACTGTTTCTTGAAATTGGAGACCAGCACATTCCCCACAATTTAATTACATGCTTTCCCATTTGAGAAATTAAAGTTATGTGTCAATTTTACAGTTTTAACTGACTGAATTGTTTGGACTTTAAGTTCTCAATTTCATTCCTTCAGTGTAACAGTGGGAAAGATTTTGTTTAGTGAATAGAAGCAAAGGGAAGGTTCAAGAACATGAACACATTTTAGTTATTGACTTTCATAACTGATACAACTGTAGGAATTTTCCTAAAGGCAGAAGCTTGAGATATGACACTCTTAAGAAAAAAAGCGATTGAATTCCATTTTGGAAATGTTTATTTAAGACTACATACCCAAATAACTTTTTTACACTCTTGCCTGGAAAATTCCATGGACGGAGGAGCCTGGTAGACTGCAGTCAATGGGGTTGCTAAGAGTCGGGCACGACTGAGCGACTTCACTTTCACTTTTCACTTTCATGCATTGGAGAAGGAAATGGCAGCCCATTCCCGTGTTCTTGTCTGGAGAATCCCAGAGACAGAGGAGCCTGGTGGGCTGCCGTCTATCGGTCACACAGAGTTGGATATGACTGAAGTGACTTAGCAGCAGCAGCAGCAGCAGGTGTTTACGTACTTCTTTTTAAAAGAAAGGGATATATTGTCTTTAATAAAGATCTTTAGTTAGCTTGTCTACTTGTATCAGCTTTGAATGGGTAACTGACACTGCCTCTCCAGCCAGACTTTTACACGGAATTCCAGTTCTGTATATTCAGTGACTTTTAATCAAAGCAATTCCAAAAGAATGCCTAGATATCATTTTAAATTCAATATTACAAAAATGGGACTCAACATCTCTCCTTCTCAAATTAGTTTTTCTTAACTCTCTTCTTTCAGTGATACTATTATTGTCTTCCAGGACAGAAAATGTTACTTTTGACACCCACTTTTATTTAACTCATTATGATGTGCAATTTTTTTCTCTTGAAATATCTTAAATTTATTCTCTTATCTCCATTTTCATTGTCACTATTCTGTTCAGGTTTTCTTCACTCCTAGATCACCACAGTAGTCACATGCCCAGTTTTGTTGTCAACAGACTTTCTTAGAATCCTTCTGTATACAGTATAGCTGCATTTAATTTCCAAAAATTCCATTATGTTTTTACTATTTTGGTTTCAAGAGGCCATAACATCTCCCTATTCCTTGCTCTATCAAGACTAAAGTCCCCTAATCTGCCTAATATCTAGGCAAAGGCCCAATGACTTAGTTCTAACCACAGTTCAGTCGCTCAGTCGTGTCCGACTCTTTGCGACCCCATGAATTGCAGCACGCCAGGCCTCCCTGTTCATTACCATTTCTCGGAGTTCACTCAGTCTCACGTCCATCGAGTCCGTGATGCCATCCAACCATCTCATCCTCGGTCGTCCTCTTCTCCTCCTGCCCCCAATCCCTCCCAGCATCAGAGTCTTTTCCAAAGAGTCAACTCTTCGCATGAGGTGGCCAAAGTACTGGAGTTTCAGCTTTAGCATCATTCCCTCCAAAGAAATCCCAGGGCNCCCCTCACAGTCCTTCCCCAGAGGAGTGACCGCCTACTTTGAAGTTCAGGGGACGGTGGGGAGAGAGGAACTTCCTCCTGTTTCCCACTGGCCAGTTTTGGCCCCAAGGCGTTAATTCTGTATACCTCTGGGTTCCATCTGTAGTGTCGGGCAGGCGCTTGCGATGCCGTACTGCTCTTCATCAGGTAACACATCTCATTCAGATTTAGAAGCGGCTGGAGGAGCCAGAACGTTGTGTGTGTGTCTGGGCAGGCCTCCGTGCGTGCAGCCGGCGCGCGGTCCGGTCCTCCCTGGTCTGAAGACAGTTCAGCGCAAGGGATCTGGGAGGCCCACGGGCATTCGGCCCAGTCACGGTGAATCCTGAGTGTTAATCCATCACAGGAAAATCAGACTGGCTGTGGTGGGGCCACAGCTGCTTGCCTAATTTACTGTATTTTACTGCCCGTCAGAAAGAGCTTTTCTTCCATTTACATTCTCTGTGCCATTGACTAGCGGCCAGTGTGACACTGATCATCTTAGATGGCTTGGGCACAGGCAAAGCCTTGTTTTAGCTTCCCCATGTGATGACTGAACATGACTGAACGACTGAACTATCTGACTGAATGACTGAACTGAACTATCTGAACTGCCTTAAACAGTCAAAGAAATATATCTTTCTATCATCATAAAATCATTTATACAGTTTTAAAACTTCATGGAAATCAAGATTCCTCAATATTGAAAGAAATCCCAACTTTGCTTCTGCCTCCATGGAGGGAGACAGAAAAATGGGTATGAGGCACAGTTCCAGAGTAACATCAGAGAAGAAGGCTCCACCATCGGAACAGCTGATGAAACACGGGCCCTTCATTAAGACACACAGCAAATATACTCCTATGCTGGGATTTGGAAAGCTAAGTGAAAAAAGAAGGAAGAATTGAAAAATATGTGAAGAAGAAAGTACTGGAGAGTTAAAGAGGAATAAAAAGGAAAACCAGTTTCTGCATGTGAGCATAATGGATAGAGACACAGGCGGTGAATTAACTGGAAAAGGAGAGTAACTGCACCCCAGATCTCTCTGGCCTCGACCCTCCCGTCTCAGACAGGGTGAGATCCAGATTCTGGACTCCCAACACTCTGGACAAGTTGGCTCCTGCTCTGCTTCTTCTGGGAGTCAGTCAAGTGACACAGCATCTCTACATAAAATGCTCGGTCTCATCTCATCTTCTTTGCAGGGATGGAGATCATAAGTCTTATTTTGTCTCTGTTATTTATTTGACTTTTTAGGCTCGTTTTGGGTTTAACAACGACCAGAGAACGTGACGTGAAGCACAGAACTGTGCTTTTCAGATTCTTTGTGTAAAGAGGCAAAATACAAACTATTAATGGGAAATAAGCATAAAAATATCTTTAACTTTTCCCAACTCTTTCCTACACAGTTTCTGCTTAATTCAGCATCCTGTTTTCAGACATATCAACAAGTATATGTTGGCACTAACATGCTTGGTGAAATGACAACAGGAGCTTTGTTAAATTCAAGAATGACAGTTTTAGTCTATAAGGATTTGAAAGCCAAGATTTGCTACTTGAACATGCATAAACCAAATGTCAGACACATAAAATATTGAGGTTTTCCTACATGAAGCTATTATCTCCAATAACTACGGAACTTTGGCCGAGTCTGATTATTCCTTTATCTTCTTCATCTAACAGAAACCTGGGCATCTCACAGCTACCTTAGTGTAAAGGGTGACTGCCTGTTTTTCTGCCTGAGAAACGGGAAGAATGATATTGCCATTTACTGAGATGGTGAAGACTGGAAAGAATCAGGTTTAGAAAGGTGCAAATAACAGTATGGCCCTGCCCACTGTGCCAGACTCACCTACTACTCACCGCCTGGGACCACTGCTGGTGCATGTACATGCTCAGTTGCTTAGTCGTGTGGACTCTTTGAGACCCTCTGGACTATAGCCCACCAGACTCCTCTGCCCATGGAATTCTCCAGCCAAGAATACTGGAATAGGTTGCCATTTCCTACCCCAGGGGATCTTCCTAACCCAGGGATTGAACCCATGTCTCCTGCATCTCCTGCACTAGCAGGTGGATTCTTTACCACTGAGCCATCTACTGTATCTCACTGATCATCAAATTGATCTTTGAAAAATCAAAGATCATCTCCACTTCTGAGCCTTTCCACTTTGTACTTGATGGTCTTTTGTCTTGAATGTTCTTCTCCAAGATATTTCAGCATGACTTTGGACTCAGAGGCGAATGGAAGGGGCAGCAGTGCAGAGGTGAGGGCTCAGTGGGGGCCGCGAGGAGCCACAGCCATGGCGGGGTTGGGCAGAAAGAAGACACAGTGGCAGAGGAGCCAATCTCCTGTTTCACAATTAACAAGACTAGTCTAATGCCAGTCTGGCTCTAACCCGCATGAGAAGACAAAAGCTCAAATAAGCTTGGTTTTGAGAACTGTGAAGCAATGTGTTTTGGTAGTTCTGTGACGGCTGCCTCCTCCTCTGCATTCTCTGAAGCATTTGGGAGAACGAAATGGAGGAAAGGGGAGCTTTCCAACAGAGGAGGATCCCGAGAGTTGGAACCGAATTTAGGCTAGAGAAAAATGCCCCTCAGGAGCTCAGCCCAGAAAAAAATACATGTGTCTTTCAGAGCCTGAAACCTCTGTACATCAGGCAGGTTCAGAAGAGAGCAGCTCTTCCAAGGGAGACTACTTCTCCTTCGTTCTTGAAGTCTAAAATATGAGCCTTGCTGCTTGCAGATGCTAGAAACCCTTTCACAGGGAACAGGCTTTTACTTTACAGTGAATGAAGCAGGCTTAAAATATTCCTGGGAGACATAACAAGCTGAACAAAGCTTATATAGAAGATTTGACTGACACCAGACTTTCTTTAGAAACAGATTTAACAGGGGGAGAGAAAAATGGGAAAAGAACATGATATATAAAGTGGAAAGGACTTTACATACCTCTTTCTGGAGAAGGGGTACTCACTCCAGTATTCTGGCCTAGAGAATTCCAAGGACTGTATAGTCCATGGGGTCGCAAAGAGTCGAACACAACTGAGCGACTTTCACTTTCACTTTTCTCCTATTTCATCTCTGTATCTCTCCCTGGCATTAAGAATACATAGGGGTTACCCTCATTTAATATGTCTTATCTTTAAAAACATCTCATTTCCGAATCCCTCACCTCTTCCTGCTTTCAAAGTGTAGCTCTGCTCCCCTTAGGAGAAAACCTCTCCAGAGCTGTCTGTATTCTTTCTCCACTTCCACCTCCCTTTCCTCATAGATTTGTCAGTGAAATTCAATCTGGCTTCATCTGCCTTTATAGGAGAGACCAGTGGTCTCCTTGAAGGAGGCTAACTACTGTTTTGATCTTATCTTACTCTGTCAGCAGCATTTGATACATTATTTGATCACTCCCTTCTTCACATGAAGTTGATTACACCTTGTCACCATTCTGGTCTGACTTTTCTTCTACTTTAAAGGCTGCACAAGTATTTCACTCCCTACCTAGTAGCCCTGCTCTGATTTTAGCCTCTGCGATGATCACTCCCTCTGCTACAGCAGCCAGTGATATCTTTAAAATGTAAATCAGGTCGTGTCACTCTCCAGCTTAAATGCTGGCACCCCACTGTGCTCGGAATAACACCTTACAGCTCCCTGTGGGGGCCTCACCCTTGTGGGCGGATGTTGTTTTCCTTCTACACCGGCCACTCTACCTCCAGAACAGGCTTCAGGCCTCCTCCCCTTGACCCTCTCACTTCACTCAGAAAGCAACGGAGAGGCTTTTCCAGGTCACTGCACCAAAAGAGGGCACATGCACGTATATACGTGGCTTCCCCGGTGGCTCAGGGATAAAGAGTCTGCCTGCAGTAGAGGAGCCGCAGGAGACTCAGGTTCAATCCCTGGGTCGAGAAGATCCCTGGAGGAGGGCAGGGCAACCCACTCTAGTACCCTTGCCTGGAGAGTTCCATGGACAGAGGAGCCTGGCGGCTTACAGTCCGTGGGACCGTGAAGAGTCGGACACAACTGAGTGACTAAGCACACACGCAGGCTCACATATACACACAACCATAATCATCACTCTAGTCCCTTCATAAATTTAACAAATCTGTGTTACCATTTAAATTACCTGCTTCTTCCACCAGAACATAAGCTCTATAGTAGCAAATGGCCTGTCCATTTTTACCCATCAGTACATCCAGCATTACTTACCAACACCTGGTATATATTAACTTATTGAATAAATAAATGAGGGATGGTGCTACTATTTGAATATAAAAGGCTCAAAGGGAAAATCTCTGGTTTAACAGCTCCGTTTAGATGAGACTGGATTTGGTTAGTCGTTTCTCCTCCTGCCAGTCAAATCCTGCTCTCAGCACCAATGGAGGGGAGAGCACCCATCTCTCAGGCAGACCTCAGTGCCCAGGTCGTCTAGCTCTGCAGGTAAGAGCTGTGATTTCTAAACTGTGAGCCACAAAGAGTCACTAGAGTACTTATTCAAGACTGCACTCTCCCAGGATAAACAGGGACTGTTCCAAGAAACAGAATTAATGCAAGCTCTGGTGAAGTCACTGCCCTTCTAAGCCCCCTGCAGCAGGTAGGGATGTTCCACAGTTGCTTCTCTCACCCTGGGAGGACACAGAGTGTCAGAGCTTCTTCTTCAACCAGGACACACTGCTGTCACTTGTGTGACTCACACTGTGTATCAAACACAACCACAGAAGAGATTAAATGAGAGTGAGATGATGAAAACCAGAAAAGAGAACAGTGAGAGCTAGAATATATATGAATGTCCAAAGAAGGAGAAGTAAGCAGAGAAATCTAGGGACGCAGCTATGAATATTCCGCTGTGTCTCTGTGCCTGTCAAGGGACAGTTCAAAAGAAAAGCTCTGCTGGATTCCGGCTCCCATATTCCCCAGTGAGGTGACTTCAGTACCCTCGTGATCAAATCCACACAAGAATGAAATAGATATCTGGTGATTTTAAAAATGAGTATAGTGTTAGCCTCCCAAATGTTCCTTTATGTTCATGTTGCCAAGGCTGGAAGAAAATAAATGCATATTATTTATGTTTATAAAGGTATCATAGTCACTTTTTTTTAAGTAAAATATAAAAAGCAAAAGAGAGTAACATATCTACCATTTTAACATTGCCATTTTATTTCCTTTTACTTTTAAAAATTGTGCATATTTCCTTATATAGTTCAAATATGGAAATACAATTTTTTGCAAATATGCAAAATACAATTGTTTGCATATAAAATATGCAAATACAATTGTTTCTTACAATGTTCACTGAAAATATCATACAGTTTTATGACTACCTAATGTTCATAAGGGGCTTCCCTCGTAACTCCGTTGGTAAAGAATCTGCCTGCAATGCAGCACACACGGGTTCAATCCCTGGGTTGGGAAGATTCCCTGGAGAAGGAAATGGCAACCCACTCCAGTATTCTTACCTGGAGAATCTCATGGACAGAGGAGCCTGGTGGACTACACTCAACGGGGTCGCAAGAGTTGGTTGCAGACGACTTAGCAACTAAACCACCACCAGCGTTCATAAGCAGAGTGTAAAGGAGCTTCCTAATGGCCCAGTGTCATTAATGGCTAGATAGCACTTCCCTGGTGTCTCAGATGGTAAAGAATTTGCCTGCAATGCAAGAGACCTGCATTTGATCCCTGGGTTGGGAAGATCCCCTGGAGAAAGAAATGGTTACCCACTCCAGTATTCTTGCCTGGTGAATTCCACTGACAGAGGAGCCTGGCGGGCTACAGTCCCTGGAGTGGCAAAGAGTCAGACACGACTAAGCGACTGACACTAACTTATGGTCAGATACGCTAAAGCTTTTTTACATTTTGTTACTAATATAAGTCATTCTGTAATGAACATCCTTGGCTGTACTTTTTAAAAAGTTTAATTTGAATTTTGGACCTACCATTTAGAGCCCTTCATAAAGTCTCTTATCCCATGTGAGGATTATTGTCACTTGTGAGGAGCCATGAGGCCGATATTACCTGGACAAGCATGGACAAGCCCGAACAAATAGCCAACATAAATCATCGTGAAACCAGCAGCTTCCTGGAACCATTATGCCTACAGGGGGCTTTAAGAAAGCCAGGTCACAATGTTCCCCTGGGAAAATAAGTAACTGCTATGTACCAAAAGAAAACTCTAGGACTGGAATGATGGGTGGGGGGTAAGTTTCATTTCTTTGTGTAATTGTAAGTTTTGATTCTCCACCTTGATGTAACCATTTTTCGTCACTACCTTATGTAACCTTTGACTATAAATACTGCTCGTTTTCGGCTAGTAAATGAGACCTTGACATAAGCCAGATTGACTCTGTCATTCTTCGCCGCTTGGTCTCCTTTCTCTCTCTCCCCCATGATTCCTTCAGGTAGCTCCTTCTCGGGGACCCGCGAATAACTGGACCTGCTGGACGGGTCANCTCAGCGCATCTTCCCTTGTTGAATTTTATTCAACTCAACACCCCCAAGAGGAAGGGGTGGAGGACCCTGACACCAGACCATCTGTCCAGTCCTGGTGTGTTGAGAACAGGGAGTCCCCGGGGCCCTGTCCTGAGCCCGTCCCTGGGGCCCAAGTAGGCCTTTGCTGCCCAGTCCAACACTCAGGCCTCAGGTACCCTGGGGTGTGCTCAGGAAGCCAAGTGGCCATGAGACTTGGCGGGAGTTGCAGCCAGGTCTGAGTGACTCTGGCCCATACCCTTTCCATCCGGCCCCGCACACAGCTTAGTGAAAAGCGCGCTATTTTTGGTCGTGTCATTCTTCCGTGATGTGGCGACATAGCAGGGCAGAGGGAGGCGGTGATACCTTCTGCTCTGGGCCTGCCCACGTTCACATCCATGAGGGAGAGGGGATAATACGCTGAGCAGGGTGAGCAGATGGCTTGGGGCCGTGCCCCTCAAGGAGACGTATCAAGTGGTTCATTCCCGCATCTGTCAAGGGGCCTGTTTCATTCAGTATCCCTGCTGATGGGTTGAGCGAAGGAATGTAAAATATGCTTATCAAATCTGCAAGTAGCATTGAGTTAGGAGGCGTCACTAATACTCTGAAAGGGAAGAATCTGATCCACAATGACTTGGAGCAGCTGGAAAACAGTAACAAATTGAGCAGAACAAGCTTTGAGCCCAGGTTGGTTTCCTCATCTGTCAAGTGAAGGGACTGGATTAGTCAATCCTTCCAGTGGGAATGGGCAGAAATTCTAGGGAGGTGGGCTTTTCGGGGAGGGGGCAGGGGAGGGGCAGGCTAGACTTTCTGCTCTGCTCCTTCCTCACTAGGCCCTTCCAGCTAGTTAGCCTCTCCAGCCTAGCGTTCCACACCTACAAAATGGGGATACTAATACCTCCTTCGCAGCAATGGTAGAACAATTAACTGAGGTAATATATGGAAAGCTGACATGTGCGAGGCACTCAAGAATTGTTAACTTCCTTTGCTCCGCACGTACGGACCAGAACTATTCCCAGAAGTGCCTCCTCCCCACCCCCATGCAAATCCCAGCTCATGGCCTGCATATGCAGCCATCACTCACTGCTCAGACAAACCCCAACATCTGGCTGGTACCCGCCGCAGTGCGATCCTTAGGAACACTGGGGCTCCATGATCTTTCCAAAATGCAAAACTGATTATGTCACTCCACAGAGCTTAAGCCCTTGCGGAGTGGGCTCCCAGGGCTCTGTGGAATCAGCCCAAGCTCCTTAGCCCGGTAAAGGCAGGACCTAGGATTCCGGCCGGCAGCTCTGGCCATTGCAAAACCACCACACCAGGTGCAAATGCGGGCTGCTTCCTCCCTGGGACTTTGACACAGACCCTGGCTTCTGCCATGATTACCTTCCTCTTAGGTTTACCAGCAAACCCTAACTTTTCCAACCTCACCTCCTAGATTCCCTTCCTTTCTCCCCAGGCCCCTCCTCCCATCCCTCTACTAGACTGAGTCTCCGGGTTCTTCCTCTCACAGTGTACCCATTCTCCAGTGCTGCAACCGACTGCTGGCTCTCCTCCTGACCAGGCCATGAGCCCCTCCAGAGAAGGAACTGTCTTATTCACCTTGGCCTGTCCCCAGTGCCTCCATTCCCTGCACAGGGCAGGAACTCAAAATACTTGATGAGTAACTCTCACATAGTAGATGCTCAATAAACAAGTCCACACAGAGAGAGAGAGACGCACATGTGCAAATTCACAAACCTGCACCAGTACCAGCAAGCAGGAGGCTCCAGGGCTGCTTGATCATTACAACTGTAAATCAGGCAAGAGGGTGACTAAAATGTACCTTCTTGTCTTAAACATGATCCTGTCACTTCAATTTATATAACCCTTTACAGGTTTCAAAGCCCCTTCACATTTGGAGGTCTGTTAGATGAGGCAGTTATCATCAGGCTCTCTCAACTTCTGAGGCTAGAATTTGACCTACATTTTAACACAGCTCACTGGATGGATTATTTTAAGCCACATACAACTTCTCATTCTGAGGAGCTGGGCCATGACGATAATAATCTCTCGCATTTGTACAGTACGTGGTAATTAACAAAGCATTTTCACATACGTTATTTCATTTTATTCTTATGCTTTACAGAAAGTAGAGCTGGTTCTTTTTTTTTTTTCCATTACGCAGGCGGGAAATCTGAAGCTCAGAGTGGCTCTTTCAGAGATCAGAGAGCCAGCAAGGGAGGCCTTAAGAACCAAAATTTAAATCTTTTCATTCCCAGCCCCTGGATTTTTCCACAGCAACATGCCACGATACCCCCCTCTGCCGTGTGCCCCTGGTACGTGTACATATGTGTGACATGAGCAGGCAGGAAAGTCAAGGTAAAGGTATGTGCTGGCATTCACACATACACATCCTCACACAGTTATCTCAGGGGCCTCATGCCTAGACAGGGACCCCTCCCGCTAAGAGAGAGCACATCCCACGACGCCCTCGCCCAGAGATAGCCAGCCAGACACACGTGCTCCCTTTGGAACGCACACCGGATGCTACCGACCCGGCATCCGCTGAGCAGATGTCTCAAGTTGGTGTTTGAGTTGAGGGGATGAACTTGCCGGATCTAGCCAGCCACTTGCCCGGGCCCCCCTGGGACAAGAAGCACGTACCAGCCTTCGTCAGCTGGCTGGCCGGCCTCCCAAGACCTGTCTGTGGTCGTGGAATTCAGTGAAACGAATTGGCTTCTCTGGCAGGCAGAGTCCATTTTGGGCACCTGAGTCCCCAGCCTGCAGAGCTACAGGCACAGGACCCCCACCTCCACCCCCGGGCCACCCCACACACGCTCGTGCACACACACATGCCAAGCAGGCCCAGGCCAGGCCACGGAGAAGGGGCCTCAAGGCGAGCTGCAGGAGGCCGGGCGGGAGGGCAGAGACAGCGGACACTCCTGTCCTAGGACTGCACTGGGGGTGCTCACACTTCCACACAGCCCTCCTGGGGCCCCTCCTCCCTGCTCTCAGTCACCTCCCAGAGCTCAGCAGTCCTCTGTTCCAACTATCCAACACTATTCAACAAGCATTCACCGACCGCTTGGTGGGCTTCGTGTAATAATTAGTGATGAAGGTCTTCCACGGCTCCCAAAAGGCTGCGGTCCTGGAGGGGCAGCGGCCGTGTCCTGTGTGCCCCTCCCACCCTCAGAGCTCCTGGGCACCTGCACACCATGCCTTCTCCCAGGTCCTTCACACCCCGTGCACCATGCTGGGGCCTCACTGCCTTCCCAAAGAGAAACTCCCCCAACATACACCCAGCCCACTGCAGCCCGGCCATGCCCACCCCTGCAGTCCTAGGGCTGCCATGAGGCCGGGCCCGTGGATGAGTTCAGAAACATTTATTGTGCACCTACTGTGTACTGGATATAAAGATAAGCAAATAGAGAACTCAGTTCAGAGGGGGAGACACCACCTAAACACACAAGGGCCTGCGCAGTGCTGAAGGCCGGATGGAGCACAGCCACTCTGCTGGCTGCCACCCCTGTGGCCCCCCAGCGCCTCTGCCCTCACCCCTGCAGTAGCCCACTCAGGTTCTGCACAGCCCACCATCTCATTCCTGCCCCACCAGCCACCCTCACTTCGTGGACAGAAAGAATCCAGGTAAAACCACTCTGCCGCCATGTGACCTTTACCAAGTTTCTCAGCCTCTCTCAGCCTCAACTTCTCGCCTGTAAAAATGGGGATAATGACAGTGGGCACCTCCAGCTACCGTGAGGATTAAGTGAGGAAATTGCCAGGCATAGGTAATTCCGCTAGACTCTGCCTTTCCATGCAGTGCATGTGCTCAGTGGGGTGATCATAAGTGAGAGCCCTCGTTGCTCTGTGGCCCTAAGTAAGGGCAGCTGCAGGCCAGGTCCAGTCCTTGTGCCCAGAAGGTGCCAGAAAGGAAGGGCATCACCCCACTTTACACTCTCCCTGGGACACCCTCTCCTGCTCAGCTCCCTGCCGGCCCTCTTCGCCCCACAGAACTGAGGTCGGCTTCTCCACCCATGGCCCCTCATGGAGCCTCCAAAGATAGCAGAGCCGCTGCCATAGGACTTGGGTTCATCCCGCAACTTCCCTCGGTTTTGCTTCTGCTCAGTGGGTGACAGAAGGGGCCAGGGGTGCTCAGGGTGCTTAAACCCACACCACTCACAGCCTCATCTGCACCATCCCCATTCTTCTCCCAGGCCCTCAGTCCTCGGGGCTACAGCAGATCTTGGGCACCAATGTGCAGATAGGGCGGTAGGCAGAGAGACAGGCAAATGGGGAGAAAGGTAAGAAGGTAGCTAGACAGACAGCTAGTTAACTATCCAGAATAAATGATAAAAGACTCAATCTCTGCCAGGGCCCTGTGTTAACCACTCACACACCCTGTCTCCTGGAAACCTCTCATTTCAATGCTCAACAGTCATGTAGCTGAGTCCACATTCAAACACAGGCCTGTCTCCAGAGTCCAGCTGATCCCTGCTCATGACTGAACTGACTGCAAATTTAAATGCGACAAGTTGTAGCAGCTGACTTCGAGAAGCTGAGAGAGCCTGAACCCTACAATGGAGGTCCCGGTCAGCTCTGGGGTGGCTGGGGGCGGNGACCATGATGGCTACTCCATTTCTTCTGAGGGATTCCTGCCCGCAGTAGTAGATATAATGATCATCTGAGTTAAATTCACCCATTCCAGTTCATTTTAGTTAGGTTGGTCATAACTTCCCTTCCAAGGAGTAAGTGTCTTTTAATTTCATGGCTGCAGTCACCGTCTGCAGTTATTTATTAGGGAAGTGCAAGTCAAAACCACAATATAGTATCATCTTACTCCATTCTGAATGGCCAACATCAAAATGTCTCTCCCCAGAGGAGGAAATGGCAATCCATTCCAGTATCATCTCATGACAGTCAGAATGGCTGCCATCAAAAAGTTTAGAAACAAATGGTGGGGAGGGTGTGCAGAAAAGGAAGCCCTTTACACTGTTGGTGGGAATGTAAACTGGTATAGTCACTATGGAGAACAGTGTGGAGATTCCTTAAAAAACTAGAAATGGAACTTCCATGTGACCTAGCAGTCCCACTGCTGAGCATGCATACTGAGGAAACCAGAAATGAAAGAGAAACATGTACCCCACTGTTCACTGCAGAACTGTTTACAATAGCTAGGATATGGAAGCAACCTAGATGTCTATCAGCAGATGAATGATAAGGAAATTGTGGTACATATACACAATGGAATATTACTCAGTTATAAAAAGGAATGCATTTGAGTCAGTTGTAATGAGGTGGATCAAACTGGAGCCTATTATACAGAATGAAGTGATTCAAAAAAAGAAATAAAAATACTGTATATTAATGCATAGAATGGAATTTAGAAAAATGATAATGACAATCCTTTATGTGAGGGACCAAAAGAGTCACCAATGTAAAGAACAGATTTTGGAATCTGTGGGAGGTGAAGGTGGGACGATTTGAGAGAATAGCACTGAAACTTGTATATTGCCATATGTAAAATAGATGACTGGTGCAAGTTCGGTGCACAAAGCAGGGCACTCAAAAGC
>SJYV01044988.1:664798-716616 GCA_006410875.1 Neotragus pygmaeus | reverse complement strand
TCTGGGTCGTCCCAGTGCACCAGCACCAAGCATCCAGTATCATGCATCGAATCTGGACTGGCAATTCATTTCATATATAATGACATGCATAAGATTCTTTATTTTTTTTAAAGGAAATCCAGGCATGTGACCAGATGGCTGTAGTCAACTTTGTAAATGAGAGAAGATTTAACACATCATTGCATCATCATATTTATAAATATTTATGCTTATTATCTATAATCATCTAATTGTGTATTCTTTAGTTATTGATTATTTTGTTTGTGGTGAATTAAAAAATCTTTTTCATATTCACACATGTGAAAGTTGACAGCAAGCTGCAAGTTTATAGGAAATATATCAGTGCTGCAAAGAAGGATTAAATAGAGTTTGTGAGTGCAGGGATTTATAATTCTGGGAAATATAGGAAAGAGATTTTTTCCCTTAAAAGATCCTTGGCCAAATCTGCACGGAAAAATATGTTTCACAATAGGCAGGAGGAACAGATTAGGAGGAATTTGAGCAAGAATGAAGGAAAAACCAATGTATATCATGTTTCTAGTAGTATTAGCCATTTTTGCTGTGAAATCCACTTTCTGTATGACTCTAGTTTGGTATCTAGAAACATTCTTTGGTCAATCTGATAATTGCTGTGGTCTATAAGTTTCAGAAGTGATTGATTTATGCTTTGTTCAATTTTCTGTGGTGAGTCATATGTTCAGTGCCTCCGTGCTTAATATGGAACTTAGAGATGGACCATCTTCACTCATACCTTTCTACTTTTTGCTTTTCTGGATTTTTAAACAATGGTCACTAAGGATGAGTTTTTGCAGTCTTATTACCATGCATAGTTTGTGCATAGGTGGGAGCACATCTTTTTCTACATGAAAAAAAAAATTCATGTAGATGTTCATACATGATTTTAAAGTGATACATATAGAAGTGTTAACAGATTTAAAGTTATTTATTTGTAAATTAGACAGACAAAAAAGCATATAAGCTAAGATTTTAATTGAGGAAGTTATAGGAACATGATCAATAAAAATTTAACCATATAAAAGTGAAAAAAAAGAAAAACAAAAAATTGATAAATATGGCACAACACTTAAGGAACACATTGCTTGAGAAAATTAATAAAAAACCTCTCTCAGAGCTAATGAAAAGAGTAATAAGTTTTAGAAAAGAAGACATATTACTGCATAATACAGAAGTTAAAATAAGAAAATGCTGTGTATAATTTATATCAATGTATTTGTTATAGATAAATTTTTATTTTTAAAAACTCCCAGTAAAGGAAGAAAATATGAACATATAAGTAACTGTTAAGGAAAATAAACAAGTAGTTAGCATTTTTACTAGTTGTGTAGGTCCTAAATCAAGACTATAGGGAATGGCAGGTAACTGTACTTCATGCACATTGTTCTAGGTAAAGAAAAAGATGGAAAATGATTGCAACTGATTTTAGGAGGCAATATTTTCATTATATCAAAGCCAGCAAGATTTTTTCCAGGAAAAAACAAAACAAATATTAAACTAGTAGCTAATAGCAAATCTCATTTATGCACATTTATTTAGGAACTGTCTCTATATAGACTCAAATAAAATACTTGCAAACAGAAACCAGCACCACGTGAAGTGGCATTTATCCAGCAAATGGAAAAGTTATTTACCAATAAAAAATCGCTTGATAGAATCCCTTTCTTTAAAAAATTAAGGACATATAACCATATAATCATCTCTAAATTTATAGAAAAAGTATTTGATATTTTTAAATGTCCATTTTGATAAAACATTACTAACTCAGAACAAAAGGAAACTTCCACTGTATTGTCAAATGTAGCTATTAATACACATAGCCTACATGAGGTAAACTCAATTGTGAATGTTTAAAAGCATTCCAGTGAAAATCAAATGCAAGTTGTCTGCCTGCTTTAATCTTCACCATTCAATAGAATATTAAGGCAAAGCCAATAGAGTATTGTAAAGTAAAATAAAGTAAAAAATAAAAAAAATAAAAAAAATAATCAAGTTCCCAAATGGGAAATAAAAAGAAAAAAGAAAAAGAGTCCTAGTTAATCCAGCAAGATAAGGAAAATAAGGAGAGATTCAAATAGAAATTAAACAAAAAGTGTTATTTCTTCTGGTTCAAGATGATGGAGTAGATGAACATGTACTCATCTCCTGCTGCAAGAGCACCAAAATCACAACTAGCTGCTGAACAACCAAAGACAAAGAAGAAGCCACAGTGAGATGGTAGAATGGGGCACAATCACAATAAAATCAAATCCCATACCCAATGGGTGGATGACCCACAAACTGGAGAACAATAATAGCAAAGAAGTTCTCCCACTGTTGTGAAGGTTCAGATCCACATGTCAGGCTTCCCAGCCTGAGGACCCAATAAAGGGAGTGGGAATCCCCAGGGAATCTGACCTTGAAGCACAGCAGAATTTGATTATAAGACTTCCATAAGACTGCGGGAAACAGACTTCAGGCTTGGAGGGCACAAATAAAATTTTGTGTGCACCAAGTCTCAGAGGAAAGGTGCAGTGACTCCACAGGAAATTGGAGCAAAACTGCCTGCTAGTATTGGAGGGCCTCCTGTAGAAGTGTGGGCTAGCAAGGGCGCACTGCAGAGACAGGGGAACTGGCAGCAGCTGTCTGGGAAGGTCTCCTTTGGCATAAACGCTCTTGGCGGTCACCATTAACCTGAGCATAGAGCCTGTAGACTGAGGGCTCAGTCACCTGGCCGGGGGCAGGGGGGAGTGGGGGGCGAGGATCAGGGAAGGAGTGCAACTGCACTCATCAGCAGATAATTGGATTAAAGCTTTATTGAGCAAGACCCTTCCTATCAGAGCAAGACCCAGTGTTTCTCACCACCAGTCCCTCCCATCAAGAAGCTTGCATAAGCCTCTTAGCCTCCTCCATCAGAGGGCAGACAGAAGAAGCAAGAATAACCACAATCCCACAGCAACTAAAACAAACCACATTACAGAATGTTAATCAGCATGAAAAAGCAGAAAGTTACATCCCAGGTGAAGGGACAAGATAAAACCATAGAAAAACAATTAAATGAAGCGGAGATAGGCAATCTTCCAGAAAAAAAAGAATTCAGAATAATTATCAGTTAAGTTCAGTTGCTCAGTCATGTCTGACTCTTTGCCACCTCATGGACTGCAGCACACCAGCCTTTCCTGTCCATCACCAACTCCTGGAGTTAACTAAAAATCATGTCCGTTGCATCAGTGATGCCATCCTACCATCTCACCCTCTGCTGCCCTCTTCTCCTTTTCTTTTAAATCTTTACCAGCATCAGGGTCTTTTTCAGTGAATTGGCTCTTCTCATCTGCTGGTCACGGTACTGGAGTTTCAGCTTCACCATCAGTCCTTCCAGTGATGTTGATGTCCTTTTGGATTGACTGGTTGGATCTCCTTGAAGTCCAAGGGACTCTCAAGAATCTTCTCAAACACCATAGTTCAAAAATGTCGATTCTTCAGCGCTCAGCTTTTTTTATTGTCCAACTCTCACATCCATACATGATTAGTGGAAAGGCCATAGTTTTGACTAGACAGATCTTTGTTGGTAAAGTAATGTCTCTGCTTTTTAGTATGCTGTCTAATTTGTCATAGCGTTTCTTTCAAGGAACAAGCATCTTTTAATTTCATGGCTGCAGTCTCCATCTGCAGTGATTTTGGAGCTCAGAAAAAGAAAGTTAGCCACTCTTTCCACTCTTTTCCCTCTATTTCCCTTGAAGTGATGGGACCAGATGCCATGATCTTAGTTTTCTGACTGCTTAGTTTTAAGCCAACTTTTTCATTCTCCTCTTTCACTTACATCAAGAGACTCTTTAGTTCTTCTTCACTTTCTACCACTAAGGATGTTGTCATCTGCTTATCTGAGGGTATTGATAGTTCTCCCAGCAATATTGAATTCAGTTTGTGCTTCATTCAGTCAAGCATTTCTCATGATGTACTCTGCATTTGAGTTAAATAAGGAGGTTGACAATATACAGCCTTGATGGACTCCTTTCCCAATATGGAACCAGTCACGTGTTCCATGTCCAGTTCTAACTGTTGCTTCTTGACCTGCATGCATATTTCTCTGGAGGAAGGTGGTATGGTCTGATATTTCCATCTCTTGAAGAGTTTTCCACAGTTTGTTGTGATCCATACAGTCAAAGGCTTTGGCATAGTCAATAAAGCAACTCTCTTGGAACTCTCTTGCTTTTTTGATGATCCAGCAGATGTTGGCAATTTGATCTCTGGTTCCTCTGCCTTTTCTAAAACCAGCTTGAACATCTGGTACTGCTGAAACCTGGCTTGGAGAATTTTGAGCATTACTTTGCTAGTGTGTGAGATGAGCACAATTTTGTGGCAGTTTAAGTGTTCTTTGGCATTGCATTTCTTTGGGTTTGGAATGAAAACTGAACTTTTCCAGTCCTGACACTTTCACAGCATCATCTTTCAGGATTTGAAATAGCTCGACTGGAATGCCCTCACCTCCACTAGCTTTGTTTGCAGTGATGTTTCCTAAGGCCCACTTGACTTCACATTCCAGGATGTCTGGCTCTAGATGAGTCATCACACCATCATGATTATTTGGGTCGTGAAGATCTGTTTTGAATACTTCTGTGTATTGTTGCCAGCTCTTCTTAATATCTTCTACTTCTCTTAGGTCCATACCATCTCTATCCTTTATTGAGCCCATCTTTGTATGAAATATTCCCTTGTTATCTCTAGTTTTCTTGAAGAGATGTCTAATCTTTTCCATTCTATTGTTTTCCTCTATTTCTTTTCACTGATCACTGAGGAAAGCTTTCTTATCTCTCCTTGATGTTCTTTGGAACTCTGCATTCAAATGGGTATATCTTTCCTTTTCTTCTTTTCCTTTGGCTTCTCTTCTTTTTGTAGCTATTTGTAAGGCCTCCTCAGACAAAAATTTTGCCCTTTTGCATTTCTTTTTCTTAGGGATGGTCTTGATCACTGCCTCCTGTACAATGTCGTGGACCTCAATCCATAGTTCTTCAGGCACTCAGTCTATCAAATCTAGTCCTTTGAATCTATTTGTCACTTCCACTGTATAGTTGTAAGGGATTTGATTTAGGTCATACCTGAATGGTCTAGTGGTTTTCCCTACTTTCTTCAATTTAAGTCTGAATTTGGCAATAAGGAGTTCATGGTCTGAGACATAGTCAGCTCCTGGCCTTCTTTTTGGTGACTGTATAGAGCTTCTCCATCCTTTATTGCAAAGAATATAATCAATCTCATTTTGGTATTGACCATCTGGTGATGTCCATGTGTAGAGTCTTCTCTTGTGTTGCTGGAAAAGGGTATTTGCTATGATCAGTTCTCTTGGCAAAACTCTGTTAGCCTTTGACCTGCTTAATTTGTACTCCAAGGTCTGCATTCCAGTCCCCTATAGTGAAGATGACATCTTTTTTTGGATGTTAGTTCTAGAAGGCCTTGTAGTTCTTCATAGAACTGTTCAATTTCAGCTTCTTCAGCATTCCTGGTTGGGGGCTAGACTTGGATTACTGTGATACTGAATGGTTTGCCTTGCTAACGAACAGAGATCATTCTTTTTTTTTTTTTTTTAATTGCATTGAAGTACTTTGGACTCTTTTGTTGACTATGATGGCTACTCCATTTCTTCTAGGGGATTCTTGCCTACAGTAGTAGATACAATGGTCATCTGAGTTAAATTCACCCAATCCAGACCATTATAGTTCACTGATCCTAAAATGTTGATGTTCACTCTTGCCATCTCCTGGTTGACTGCTTCCAATTTGCCTTGATTCATGGACCTAACATTCCAGGTTCCTAGGCAATATTGCTCTTTACAGCATCAGACTTTACTTCCATCACTCATCATAGCCACAACAGGGTATTGTTTTTGTTTTGCTCCATCTTGTCATTCTTTCAGAAGTTATTTCTCCACTGATCTCCAGTAGCATATTGGGCACATACCGATCTGAGGAGAATAAAGATAGTGGATATGATTTAGGATCTCAGAAAAAGAAAGCAGGCCAGGATTGAGAAGATGCAAGAAATGTTTATCAAAGATCTATAAGAACAAAAGAATAAACAGATCAATAAAACACTAGAAGGAATTCATAGCTGAATAACTGAGGCAGAAGTACAGATAAATTACCTGGAGGACAGAATGGTAGAAATCACTATTGCAGAACAGAATATAGAAAAAAGAATGAAAAATAATGAAGACAACCTTAGAGACCTCTTGGACAACATTAAATGCATGAATATTCACATTATAGGGATTCCAGAAGCAGAAGAGAGAGAGAAAGGACCTGAGAGAATACTTAAGAGATAATAGCTGAAAACTTCTTTAACATGGTAAAGGAAATAATTGACCAAGTCCAGGAAGCACAAATAGTACCATGCAGGATAAATCAAAGGAGGAACATACCCAGATACATAGTCATCAAACTGACAAAAATTAAAGACAGAGATAAAATATTAAAAGCAGCAAAGGAAAAGTGACAAATAACATACAAGGGAACTCCCATCAGGCTATCAATTGACTTCTCAACAGAAACCGTACAAGCCAGAAGGGAATGGCATGACATATTTAAAGTGATGAAAGGGAAGAACTTACAACCAAGAATACTCTACCTAGCAAGACCCTCCTTCAGATTTGATGGAGGAGTCAAAAGCTTACCAGACATGCAAAAGTTAAGAAAATTCAGCACCACCAAACCAGCTTTACAACAAATGTGAAAAGAACTCTAGGCAGAAACCAATATAAGGAAAAGACCTACCTTACGAAAATGAACCCAAGACAATTAAGAAAATAGTAATAGAATCATACATATTGATAATTTCCTTAAATGTAAATGGATTAAATGCACAAATGAAAATACATAGACTGGGTGAGCAGATGAAAACTGTGGTTTTATACATTTACACTTACCACATCACTCTGTTTGACCCCCCTAATTGTATGTAATTATTTTACATTGTTAGGCTAATCATGTTTCTGTTATGGCTCACAATTGTTATTATNAAGAGAATAAACAGATCAATAAAACACTAGAAAGAATCCATAGCAGAATAACTGAGGCAGAAGCACAGGTAAATGACCTTGAGGACAGAATGGTAGAAATCACTGCTGCAGAACATAATATAGAAAAAAAGAATGAAAAATAAGGAAGACAACCTTAGAGACCTCTTGGACAACATTAAGTGTATGAATATTCACATCGTATGGATTCCAGAAGCAGAAGAGAGAGAGAAAGGATCTGAGAGAATACTTGAAAATACAATAGCTGAAAAGTTCCTCTAACATGGTAAAGGAAATAATTGATCAAGTCCAGGAAGCACAGAGAGTCCCATGCAGGATAAATCAAAGGAGGAACATACATAGTCATCAAACTGACAAAAATTAAAGACAGAGATAAAATATTAAAAGCAGCAAAGGAACAATGACAAATAATATACAAGGGAACTTCCATCAGGCTATCAACTGACTTCTCAACAGAAACTGTACAAGCCAGAAGGGAATGGCATGACATATTCAAAGTGATGAAAGGGAAGAACTTACAACCAAGAGTACTCTACCTAGCACGACTCTCCTTCAGATTTGATGGAGGAGTCAAAAGCTTACCAGACAAGCAAAAGTTAAGAGAATTCAGCACCACCAAACCAGCTTTACAACAAATGTGAAAAGAACTTCCCTAGGCAGAAAACAATATAAGGAAAAGACCTACCTACAGAAAATGAACCCAAGACAATTAAGAAGATGGTAATAGNTCCAAATTTGCTGGCATATTGACTGCAGCACTTTCACAGCATCATCTTTCAGGATTTGAAACAGCTCAACTGGAATTCCATCACCTCCACTAGCTTTGTTCGTAGTGATGTTTTCTAAGGCCCACTTGACTTCACATTCCAAGATGTCTGGCTCTAGATTAGTGATTACATCATCATGATTATCTGGGTCGTGAAGATCTTTTTTGTACAGTTCTTCTGTGTATTCTTGTAGTTCTAACCTAGTTATCTAAATTCATGTGACCTTTGTGTTGGGTCTTAAGGCAAAGGTCCTAAGTTACTTTTGGGGGAATACTGCATTCTATTTTGGCTTAGGATCTTACCCACAATCCAGAAAAGTCCAGTACTTGACAACTCAAAGCATCTTAATTTACAAGCGTACAGGCCATAAATTACAAAATAAGACATTTTTTTACTGAGTCAGCAGAGACATCTGTCTAATGCCCCTGCAGTTCCCTAGTTACTTACAGTTTCGAACTGAGGAGATCATCAAATGAGGCATTTATTGCCTTTCACTAGAACGAGCTGTTGTCTGGCACTTTGCTCTGTATGTACAATGTCTGTTTTCTGCTTCTGGTCTCAGTCCTTTCTCCACATGGTCTAGGTACACAAGATACGATTTTTTTTTTTGATGGGGGCAGTGGTGATGTCAAAATAAGTGCCTAGAAAACAGGTCATAAAGCAAATCAGTATGGAGGGGAAACTGCTTCACCATGGGAATCATTATTTAATTGCTGGTTGAATTCCTGACTTCTGGCTAAATATGTCTGGCAAATATGTCAACCTCCCTCAAAGCCAAATCAAACCCAACAGCAACATTAGACTTTTCAAAAAATGTAATTTATATATAGGTTCTGGAAATCAGACAAAAATGTCCTATAGATTTTATATAAAAGCTCTAAGGGTACATAAAAACAAATCCTTATCACATTATAAATATAACTTAAATGTCCTAGCAGAAAACAAAAGTTCCATATTTGATCCACAATTTTTTCTTTTCTTTCTGAAAGCTTTTTTTCAAGTGACTTGGATAGTCTTCTATAAAATTGTCCAAGAAAGTTTATAAGAAAACCCATTTCAGTCAATAAGGTAGCTCTAGTAAGCAGAGGGATTCAGAAGCATACCATTAACTCTAGTCACTTAAAGCATAGTTATTTTTGTGATTATAGTAATGACGGCTCTCAGAATTTTTTTTTTTGAAAAGTATTTTTTAATGCAAGGACTTCTCATTCTACTTGCATCTCCCATCTCCTCAGGGTGTGCATATGTGCTTAGTGGCTCAGTTTTGTGTCCTACTCTTTTAAGGCCCCATGGACTGTAGCCCACCAGGCTTCTCTGTCCATGGGATTTCCCAGGCAAGAATACTGGAGTGGGTTGCCCTTTCCTTCTCCAGGGGGTCTTCCTGACCCAGGGACCAAACTTGCATCTCATGCATTACAGGAGGATTATTTACTGCTGAGCCACTGGGAGAGCCTCATCTCCTCAGCGAAGTGAAAGCTGACTCTTTGCAACCCCATGGACTACTCCCTGGAATTTTCCAGGCCAGAACACTGGAGTGGGTTAGCAGTTCCCTTCTCCAGGGGATCTTCCCAACCCAGGGATGGAACCCAGGTCTCCTGCATTGCAGGTGGATTCTTTACCAGCTGAGCCACCAGGGAAGTCCATCTCCTCAGAGAGACAACAAATAAAAGCCAATAGGATACAGTTAAATTATACTTTCTTAGAAAGTTTTAGATGATCAGCTAGATCACTAACAGCTTCAAAATTTTATAGGCTTTCCAACTATTCATTCCCCTATGCACAGGTTTCTGGCTTTGATTAGTTTTAAAAAGAAATTTCTTCAAGGTAGTTAATTAATGCTTCAATGTTAATAGGCAGCATAGAACAGAGGCGCTCTGATATGTGAAACAATTAAAGATGGAGAACTTCTAAATTACCAGGTAAGAGCCTGGGCATTTTTATATTTATGTAGCTGGTATTCAGCCTTTCCAGAACATATTGTCTCCAAATTACTACTGATTTTCAGCAATCAATTGCCATTTATCAAGCATCTTGCAGAGTATATAATGAAAAATAAAATGGATGGAACTTCCCATAATCAGATTTCATTAGAATCACTTCTTAGGCACTTTAACTGGGTTAGGATGTTACCAATGAAAAATAAAATGGATGGAACTTCCCATAATCAGATTTCATTAGAATCACTTCTTAGGCACTTTAACTGGGTTAGGATGTTACCTGGGAGAGGTGCCAAATAAACTAATCTGTGCTAATGTGTTAAAAAAAAAAAAAGCGCCTCTGCCCATAAAGAAGGATGTATTAATTGCTCTAGGGCAGGTATAGGAGCACAAAAGAGAGAATATTTCTGGATGAGGAGGAAAAGTGAACTGGGAAAATTTCATGCAGGGGCTAGATACCCTAAAAATATTTAGATAGCTAAAGATGAGGGAAAGCACATCCTAAGAGTAAATAATTTGAGCTAAGGGTGGATGAAAATTAGAGGTTTGGAAAAGGAGTAATGTTTTTATTTGACTTAACTACAGTATTAACTCATAATCATTTCTGTAGTAGTAAGGTCAGTCTCAACTGGCCAAAAAGTATCCCTGACAGTAGGCTTTTGGCCATGCAACCCCTTCCTCTCAAGAGTTCTCACTTGATTTGCTGAGTTAAAGGCCTAGACTGCCCAATGTTTAGGGTAATCCAATGTTTAGCCTAACTTAAGCCTAGGCTTCCTTCTAATATTTCTTACAACTCATGTTTTATTTTCCTTCAGATCATCACATTTTGATTTTTCAAGAGACTGCAGGCAATCTGAAAATAGTCTCATTTTCTTCAATTAGAAATTAGGGCACATTATGCAGAGGAAGGAAAACAATCTCAAACATGTACACTTATTTCCCTACCATCTCCCCAAGACCAATCTGTTTTAAAACTGTAACTACTCTTCCTTACCTGATCATGACTTTCTTCATGTTTTCTGTACTAAGTCTCCAATTCTTTCACTGCATTGAGTTAATCCTATCTATTTTTTCAATAGATAGGAGCTTATTTTTCACATCCTCCAAGAAGTCTTTTCCATTGTCTAGATCCACATTTTGAGATTCTACTGCACACTTCAAGTCCGTAAAGCAGACTTTACACTCCACTCTTCTCTAGTTGCTTCTTGTAAGTCGGTACAGTATTACCAGCTAGGAAAAGTTCTTTGCGGACAGTGACCATCTTTTTTAGACTATTGTGAAGTACTGGGCATAGAATAGGTCTTTAATAATAAAAGATCATCTCACTTGAAAAATGTAAACAGAAAACTTTTAAGGCATTTTAAGAATTATTTTAATAGCTTTTTGATAGGATGAAATTATATTCACTCTCATTTATAGACCTCACGGAGAAGGCAATGGCAGCCCACTCCAGTACTCTTGCCTGGAAAATCCCATGGACAGAGGAGCCTGGTGGGCTGCAATCCATGGGGTTGCTGTGAGTTGGGCACAATTGAGTGACTTCATTTTCACTTGTTACTTTCCTGCATTGGAGAAGGAAATGGCAACCCACTCCAGTGTTCTTGCCTGGAGAATCCCAGGGATCGGGGAGCCTGGTGGGCTGCTGTCTATGGGATCACACGAGTTGGACACAACTGAAGCGACTTAACAACAGCAGCAGTGTAGACCTCAAAACACTATTCAAGAATAGATTTGCATATGAATAAACTGTCCTGCTCTACTTTGGTAAGGTATATAATGTACATAAATGTTATGCACATAACCATGATCAAAACCAGTTGTCATTCTTGGGATTTCCCTGGTGGTCCAGTGCTTTTGACTCTGTTTCCACTGCAGGCGGCACGGGTTCGATCCATAGGTTCCCTGATTGGGGAAATAAGATCCTTCATGCCACACAGCCCAGAGCAAAACAAAATATAGCAGCCATTCTTGATAATCCAATCCCTTCTAATACAATTTCTGGCAATAGGAGAGATTTACAAGTATTAATACTTGGTAGTGGCCTTGCTTGCCCACCAATAGATTATAATTGAAAGGTTTGAAATTTGAATCCTTTAGACTGTACACATTTCAAGTGTATTGTCAAATTATGAATACAATATAATTTTGTTCAGTTTGAAATAAAGTGAAATTTTGCTTAAAGGAAACTGGAATTCTTCAAATTGAATCCACCTGAATTTGTCTCTTGCACTCTACTTCAAGAAAAAAGTAAACTTTAAGAAAAATTATAACCAAACACTCTTTGGATATTATGGCTTAAAACACATTAAATACTACTCTTGAAAGTCCTAAACCTATTATAATATTTTATATGACTTGATCCTTACATAAAAATTAACATTTAGCATATTGCTTAAGACAAAATATACTGAAATTTTGTAATTTTTATTACTGCTTTACAAAATATTCAAACAAAGTTTAAGGTCATTGTAAACTCCAGTTGACTAAATATCCAATACTTCATATCGTCTCATTAATTCAATTAAATGCTTTATCTGATAAACATTAAAATTTTTTCTTATTTTTCAAAAATAAGAATGAGTGTGTGCCTCTCCTTCTCCAAGTTTCCATGGAGCTGTTTTTCTTTCTGTTGGCTATGTTTCATATAGTCAAGGTTAAATCTGACAAAAGTGTGGGAAAAAAAATCTAAAATTTTTTCTAGAATGGAAAAGGTAAATATGTAATATCCAAAATTCAAAGGTAATAACTGAGGTTTCCACCTAAGTCTGCAAGATTAATGAGTAACATGTCCATGTACATAATTATTTATAAAATAAATACATTGTAGACTGACTCTGTCCTAGGATTATAAAAATTTAGGACAAGACAGAACATTTACTTACAATTTACAGTGAGACTTGAAGAGAGTAATTTACTTAAGGCAACTTTACAACTTTAAGCCAAGCCAATTTTTAAGTATTTGAATATGACCACATTTAACTTCTCTAGGATAGGACAGTTTAAGCTTCTGTTTACATCGTCATTCCCCTGGCAAAATAACCAAG
Source organism: Neotragus pygmaeus (assembly GCA_006410875.1). Lineage (NCBI taxonomy): Eukaryota > Metazoa > Chordata > Mammalia > Artiodactyla > Bovidae > Neotragus > Neotragus pygmaeus. Next base: position 703,847 of record SJYV01044988.1, on the reverse strand, counting down.
CGGTACTAAACACTTCTTTAGGACAACATTCACAAATAGGAACTTTATTATACTCAATTATTACTTTTTGTTCTGCTTCATGATCTTCTAAATCAGTGGGAAAACTTACGTTTCTCTTACATGCTTGTTATCTAAATAAAATTCATTTTGATGACACTGAAGAGACTATTTTCAGAGGCAAATGACTCTGAACAAAATAACTTGTTGAATGAATAAATAGCTGTACATACATTACCAAATGAGATTCAAGTGATGGAAGTTTCATTGTTTGAGACTTAAAAATGAGGACAAAATGAGAGAAGATAACTTACAGATTCTCATGTCTAGAATCATCAAATTAATCCAATGGACATTTTCACTCCTTTTTTTTTTTTTTGAGGGACTGGTTCTTTATTTCAAAAAGATATTTATCAATTTTCAGTATCAAAATAGTTACACTATTGGGTTTTTTTTTTCCTTCCAGTTGGTCCCCAAAGAGACCACACCAAAGGAGAGAACATTTTAAGCCAATTAAGCTGCAGGATGCACACCTAACAGATCTCACTGAAACCTCATCAAAAAAGGGGGATTGGGTAGGGAAAGAAACTTGAAAAGATCAGCACACTGCTAGCCCACAGACTGTAGAGAGCTCTCAGAGGCAGAGGGGTGACCAGCATGTCTCAGCCCCAAAGCAGCAAAGTTCCAAAATAATAGAAAAAATTTAAAGTTTTGTACATACGCTTTTCAAGATATCTCCAGCACTAACTGATACAAAGCACAATGACATGGCACTTTTAGAGACAGCAGCTTCAGACCCAGAAAAGGGTGATGAGATGAGTTTCACATGGCTAAATCAGCGGCAAAACATAATTTTCTTTCCTTTCTTTTAAGGAAGCAGAAGAGCAAATAAGTGGTCACTTCAACATAAGGGGCACATGATCCATTCTGTGAGCAGTTGGGAACAGGGTAGAGCTGGGACAAGGATTTGGTCTCAGAGGTTTCACTATCTTAATTGTTTGGTTATCCTAATTTATTTCTTGATTTTCTACATTATTCTTCTCATAGGAATCCTAATCCTGAATTATTTCTTTTTAGAAAGACCTATATTACTGCAATTTCTTTTCCTTAGGAGCCAGTAACAGAACCAAACACATAGTCTAAAAAGATTTACTCTAGAAAAATTTTGTTTCTAGAAGTTTCATATTTTCAACTATGAGAAATACAAAACTACTGAATATTAAAGGTAAACATTTCAAAAACAGAGGTTGTAAAGTTGTAAGACTGTTGAATTCTAAACAGAATTCTAAAAATTCTGACTTACCACCATGTTAAATAAATCAGATTGATTCAATATTAATTTAAATGTTTATGGAAAATCTATTCCATGTCAGGTGTTTTCAGTTTAAAGTTCTTATACACATAAGGAAATTGTTACTTGAAATACATCAGATATCACAAATAATAAAATTACACATTTCTACACATGAACAAAGGAAAACTACAAAAATTTAAATAGCAGTTTCATATAAACAGGTTATCATACTAAGACAGGAAATGAAACAAGATGAAAAGTAAACTTTGCCAAAATAAGGAATTTTCATACTAAATTGAAGACAAGGTTATAGGCTGATTTCGTCATTCCCATGCTTCCTTTCGCAGGTCTCTGGATAAATTCCATTGAGCAATTATCTATTTAAAGGTAACTAACTGTTGCCATGTGTTGTATTTAGAATCTTGATGTCAAAATCCTAAACTAATGCAACAGTATCTTAGGCTTTTTCCTTATTTAAAAATGAGGGTATTATTGGCAGTGAGCAATTAATTTTAGAAAACATCTTAAAAATAAAAACTATCTCAGAGTGCAGACCTATCAGGAATATTATCAATGAACAGGTCTGTTAATTATGAAACACCCAAATATCTGGTAGGTCATGCCTAGTTTGGAAGGCATTTTAACTATGAAGAGCAAGAGAGACCATCATGTGAAATCAATCTGAGAGCAAGCAGAGTATTATAAGGCTAGAACTTCAGTTAATTTGGGAATATATTTAGGTCCTCCAAACGAAAGTAGAGTCCAGAAGTCAGATGATTTCCCAATTCAAGGTCAACCAGCTGAATGCCATGACTTTAAGCAGGCAGCATTTAGAGGCTGGGTACTGTGTGTTCAGGAAGCTGGTTAAAGTTGAGTCGGAGATCAGCAAGAAAAGAACACAAAGACAGTGCTAGGAAAAAAGGTCACACCCTATGACCTCAGTGGCAAAGATGAAAGTGAAAACTGTTTCTTGATGAGAAACAGACAGTCATAAATAGTTGTTCTGGCTGAATTCTTACATACAAGCTAATATAATTTCATTGGTCTAAGCAAGGTTGATTTGGATTGGGCTGTCTTAAGCAACGGAGAGTAGGGTCAGTCAGGTGAATGATAAAGTGGGGAAAATAGCCATCATATAATTTTGACATTTTTAAAATTACTTAATATTTTATAAAACTCCAAATCGTGAGATGGAAACAGAGCTAACTGGAATTCCTGACCTCCATAATGCTTTCTTGTAACATTTCAGGAAAAACATCTCAGAAGTCACTTCAACCTACCACAGTTTTCCTAAGACTTACATCAGGTATACTGTCAAAGTTTGTCTGTTACCTAGAAGATAAAACACGCTGTGAAATTCTTTATGCCTTAACTAATGCATCATCTCAGTAATAAAGTACCTCAGTAATAAAGAGCCTTCACAGACTTACTTTATGTATAAAATATAAAACTTGCTATTAGCTGGGAAGAACTATTTCATGTTTCTCATATCTCTTTCCCTGTGATCCTTCAATGAAACTGTGATACTGTTGTTATGGAAATAGATTTGATCTAATTGATCTTAGGAGAATTCTACTGAAAGGATCTAACTTCTAACAAGCCAGTTGTTTTGAGTAGTCATCCTAATATTGGTATCAATGGATTATTGGTATCAATGCATTCAACAATCATGAAGGGAATTAATCTGATATTGAGTGCACCATGAGATTATGGGTTCACCAAATGGGCTAAGACAAGTCTGGGCTCAAGCCTATTAGGCTTACAGGATAATCATAGAGAAATAAGGAAAATAATCACAATATGATATAACATAAGCAATAATGAAATGACTATAGGGATGACAACAGAAAAGGGAGTTGTTAATTTTGTGTGTGTGTATGTTAAGAGGGTGGGAGGATGTCGCCCTTCTGAGACAATACCCCTGAGTATTTCTGAAGGCTCAGTGAGAACCTGCGATACTGCCTAGAATTGCTCTATAGGACAGAATGAAGTTAATGATGATAAACCCTGCTAGAAGGCCTTTAAATTGACATGAAATACAAAGAAAATGGTATGTTTCACAGCTTAGTGTAATCTGCAAAATAAGTTTACAATTTAAATGTATAATTTTTCTGCAGCCTTCTAGTTACAGAAGTTCTATTTTCTCTTAGATTTTGGTTAGCTTCTAAAGAGACACATTAAGTGAGATAACAATGCTGTTTGATGCTAGGATGCCTTAAAAGCAGTACAACCAAATATGACTTGTAGACTTGCTCTGCAGTTAGGTGCTAGGGCAGTTTTCTCAGGGGTGAACACTGCTACTAAAGGCTGACACACATAAACACCCAGGTCCAGTATTACCAGAACACCATTCTCAGAGCATGTCTCCTTGCAGTGTGATAGCAGCATCATGGAGTACTTCAGAAGTTAATTTGTGCTTAGTATAGTACTTCCACATACAAATCTATCTTAACATTCTTTGGAAAGTGTAACTATCATTTTGAGCCTTTTAGGGCTTAATTTCCACTTTGTCTCCTCTAACTCTTGTTAACTATAAGACAGAGGTTGTAGCTCATTAAGTATGAGCTCTGCAATCAAACTGAGCTTCAATTCTGACTCCTCCATTTACTAGTTATGTGGCAGTAGGCAATCCATTTGGAGAAGGCAATGGCACCCCACTCCAGTACTCTTGCCTGGCAAATCCCATGGACAGAGGAGCCTGGTAGGCTGCAGTCCATGGGGTAGCTAGGAGTCGGACATGACTGAGCGACTTCACTTTCACTTTGATGCATTGAAGAAGGAAATGGGAACCCACTCCAGTGTTCTTGCCTGGCGAATCCCAGGGACAGCAGAGCCTGGTGGGCTGCCGTCTCTGGGGTTATACAGAGTCGGACACAACTGAAGCAACTTAGCAGCAGCAGCAGCAGGCAATCTACTTCCCTGTGACTCAGTTTCCTTACAACATGGGAGTAACAATGTATCTCCTCCATTAGGTGATTTATGAGAATTGAAAGGATTTTAAAATGTAAAAGTCTCTGGCAAAGGATAAAAGCAATGTGTCAGCAGTAATTTGTCACTATTAGCACCTAAAGCTTGAGTGGTTTGCATATGCAGTTAAAAAGAAATCATATCCACAACCCAAGGGGTAGATATTGCAATGTTTTGATTTGATTTGGATTACTTTTACTAAAATAACCATTCAAAATGAAAATTTACTGGCCTATTTCCCAGAGGGACAAATAAACATTAAGAAGTGTGCAAGGGCTGATGTTCCTTATTGTATTAACTATGAAGCATCTCTATAAATTTGGAAGAGAACCATAGTAGTCTGAAAGCTAACTGAATTGTAAAAACTAAGAAGCCAGCATTAAAAGATGTAGAAATCATCTCAGCCAATTCATAGCACTATTTACTCAAGCCTCAACAATGATGTAGGCTCAAAAGACTAGCAAATATATTACAGAATTGTTTCCTGTATGTTTGATGACAGATGACAACTCAAGCCAGTGCCAATTTCAGAGTGAGACTGATCTTCCTAGGAACACTCCACTTAATAACTGAGCACCTAGTATGTGTCTGGCAAGGTAATAAAATCTCCAGCTGAAGCTACATATATAGAATTCCAAAAGCAGTGATTCTAAGCCCAAGTTATGGCTCTGCAGTCTTATGAAAAATCCAAGCACCCTTGAAAATAAACATCAAAGAATGTCCCATTGACACTATGACTTAACTGCCCTCTCAAAGCTGTGATTAAGAATTTCTCTAGAGTTGGCCCCTTCTTGTTTATCCAGTGTCTTCAACTTTATGCTCCTTTGAGGTTTTAAGAGGAAAATGAAAACTTAATGATCCAGTCTATACTGGATTTACTCAACAGCCTTGATAAAGTAATCCTTCTTGAAAACAAATGCCAACTTGTAAGTTTTTAGTATTTAAAATTTATGTTCCAACTTTACTAGCTCATTGTCAACATTTTCAGTTTTAAGACAAGTGACACATATTTCTCTAAACCTTGATCTTCAACTTTTCTTATATACTCAGTTCTGTTAAAATAATAGTTTTCAGTAAAACTTGTCCTAAAAAGAATCCAGAAATTTCCCTAGTGTCCTTTAATCAAAGATAGCGCATGTACTCTTAAAAGCAAGTTTGTTCAAGCTGATGTACTGATTTTCAATTCAAATGTTATGTTTAAATCTTACTCCTCCCTCCAATTTCATCCCTCTTGGGGTCTCTGATACAGCAGTCCATTTCTATAATGTACACTTCAACAGTCGGTAGAAATCCCTTACTTAAAGAGTTTACATTTGCACCCCCTGAAACTCCATCTCCTCAGTTTTGCCCTTCTGTATTTTGCAATACAGCGTAAAAAGGTCTCAATATTGTTCTTTTTCAAGCAAGCTTCTCAACACCTTTAAGAACCCCTTAGGACATTTGCCATCTCCTATTTTTTCAGCTCTCTGAAAGCCCTCTAATTGGTTCCCATCCATAATCTGCATGAAGCCTAAACAAGCCACACACACCAGGATTTTCAATCAACAGTGGTTTGGGAGAATGTTTATTTGCATATAGCAATAAATTATAAGCCTAAATAAATGAAGAATTTTCATGCTAGTTCTGAAACTTGTTGGACCTTTACCTAAATTCCAAATCATCTAATTTGATTAATAACCCCCAAAAAACATTTGTAATTCCCTTTATTACTGTCTTAAAGGAATTTAATATCTTAGGAACTAGAGAAATAAACTCATCACGAATGTTTTCTGAAGAGTTATAACTATGTGGAAATTTAGTCATCAATTTTTTAAAATCCAAATTCCTTGAGTTTTATAACTAAATACACCTAAAGTTATATTTTAAAAAATGGTTTGAGGGCTTATGATGAATTTGAGCATTTTTGGGTGCTTTTACTTTTTTCAAGGATACAATGCCAACTAAAATGGTGACAAAACTAGTGAAACAGAGCATCTAACTTGGCACCTGCACCATAGGCGAGTTCTGGTGACAAACACCCCCCCTCTCAGAGTCAGATTTTAAACTCCCAAGTTTCTTTAATTGATTAGCTAAATTGTCGTATTCTAAACCTAAACTACTTTAAGGAGTTTTAAATTATAAAATACTGAAATGTGAGAAAAACAGATTGAGACTTTTGCTCTCTAAACGGGTTGCTGTAACAGGTATGAATTTATATCATGTGTCATGTTTACATTCTCTCTTGATCAACAAGGGGGTTAGGGTAGCTGAAAACCCATGTAAAACTTTATGGGCTCGTGTGCTAAGCCACTTCTTGTGTCCGACTCTGCAACACCATGGACTGTAGCCCATCAAGCTCCTCTCTCTGTCCATGGGTTTTTACAGGCAAGAATACTGGAGTGTTGCCATGCCCTTCTCCAGGGGATCTTCCTGACCCAAGGATGAAACCCACGTCTCCTGCACTGGGAGACAGGTTCTTTACCACCAGTGCCCCCTGTTTAACTTGAGTCAGCCTCTACACCCACGGTTCTGCATCCTCAGATTCAATCAACTGTAGATCATGTAATACCATAGCATGTATTTACTGAGAAAGATAAAAGACTCCCACAGTTCAAACCCACATTGTTTGGGGGTCAACTGTATTTTAGATAAACGTCAAGAAAAACTTTGTGAGCCAGCAGCATGTCTCGTCTCTCTTCTAGAGGGTGATGTTTTTTCCAGCTCCTGGCATAGTTACAAATTAGGAAATAAATTTGCTAGTCCAACTATACTTTTAGAAGGAAATAACATACTGTTAATAACAGTAATTCTTACTGGTTGATAAAAATATAATTTTTAAACAAATTTTTTTGCCTTTTTCAAGGTTTCTATGCCTATAGATTAGTTCTATGGTGGGAAAAAATTAAAAACTTCTTAAAAGACAAAATCTTTTTAAGATCAAAAAGTCAGTTTCGCTGTCCTATTAAATCTCTATAAACCAGATTTTTCTTTAGTTTATTAATATAGTTCCAAAATTAAAATACACAGCCACTCCCTTTCTTATACTTACCTTTTTAGGTTTTGGGGGCTGGAAGATGGGAGAAATGACAGCAAAGCTTTTCAACAAAGAATTCAGAAGTGACTCTTGAATTCCTTCTCAACACTCCTTTAAGAAAGAGTAGACTGCTCCCCCAAGGCGGATTTTAAACTTATTTGATTTTTGAAATTACCTGTTTAGTTCCCAGAATAGTTAATTCTTCATTATCACTTCTCAAGTTCCTGAGCCCATAAGAACTTAGGTTTTCCATTTATGGACTTCCAAAGGAGGTGATTAAAGTGGTAAGGCTGCTTCAGATATTTTGATTTTTCAAGGATCTTTTCCCAACACCCCCCCCCAAATCATACGTTTATTTATAATATAAAAAAATAAGATTAACTTCACATCATAGTACACCAGTAGTAAGATTTTAGCATATGTATTCTTCTGATGATTCATACTATGTGGTAATGTTTTTCACATAACCAGGAATTTTCTAGCTCATTAAATACTCATCACATTATTTTAAATAGCTGCACAGTATTCCACTCATGTTAATCAGTTTATTACTGGACACTTTAAAACCTCTTCCAATCCTCTAATATTATAAACAATACTATAATAAACACATGGATTACTTCTTAAATGGCTCTATTTGTCAACAGCACTTACTTGAAATAGAGAATCCATACTTTTAAGAATTCTTTAATTCTTCTAGTGTGCTAAAATCCTAGAACTATGACTAGTCCACACTCTATGTGGTATATATATTTTCACATAACTAAGAAAAAATCAGCTGTATCATTTGTCAGCATGAAATTAATATTTGAACTTTGGGTGTTCTGAAATTCTGGATGTTTTAGTCTACCTGCTTTTTGTTTTGTTTCTTTTTTTTTTTGTTTGNATGTGTATAAGAGACAGGACTAGTCCACACTCTATGTGGTATATATATTTTCACATAACTAAGAAAAAATCAGCTGTATCATTTGTCAGCATGAAATTAATATTTGAACTTTGGGTGTTCTGAAATTCTGGATGTTTTAGTCTACCTGCTTTTTGTTTTGTTTCTTTTTTTTTTTTTTGTTTTGTTTCTTAAGTTTAAATTTTTTTCATTTTGTTTAAGTTTAAATATTTTTCTTCATATTGTCAATACATTTATAAATGGTAAATATACATGAATAAATGAGGTGAAATTAATGATAGAAATGCTGTATTTCTTTGTTAAGTCAGAGAAAAAGGTTAAGAGTTACAGGGATAAATTTTTTGTAACATGGGAAGGAGGGATAATACCAAACTATTAAACTCATGGAACATTCAGCATAATGCATTTAAAAACTGTACAGGAATAAATTGGGGAAGAATTGGGGTGGTGAAATGGCATAAATAAGGGCACTGAAATTAGATAGAAAAACAGATGGAGCAGGACTAGTTTGCTTGAAAAAACTGGGAAAACCTCAAGAAGGTTAGGGCAAGAGCATGACGTACAGTAAGTCTGAATTTTATCCTATACGCAAAAGCAGTGCAGTAGGAAGATTAAATTAGTGGGACATACCATAAGGGATGAACACTTTCAGACAAGTGTTCTTAGCTAATATGATAACAGAGTTGGAATAAGTGAGAAAAATGGTGGCAATTACTAGAATGGAGGAATCAGACAATTTTGGTTTGAGTAAATTACAAATGTGTCATTTACTCATTTAGCTAGCTTTGACTAGGCTAAACTGAGCCAGTTAAAACAATTTCAGAGCCATCAAAACACAATTCATAAATACCTGATCATCACACATATACCTATAAACCAACCATTTAAACATTTTACATTCTAAATGGTCTCAGATGGACGTTCTGAGTCAGATCTAAAAAAAATACACTTATCTACAAAGGTCAAATAGGCTGAGGCTCACACAACCCTCAAGGTAGTTTTAAAGAAGGAAGGAAAATTAATTCTGTATGTTAAGCCAAGAGCTTAAATAGCCGTAAAATCTGGCTCCTACAAACTTTAATTTATGATTTATTATTCTCTCTTGTATATTTGATCATAGCCATCCAAACCTTCTTGCTGCTCTTTTTGGTAAACACCAAAAATGTTTCAGCCTCAAGGTCTCTGTAGGTGTTATTTCATCTGCTTGAAAGGCTCTTCTCCCAGAAACCTAGTGGTTTGCTCCTTTAATTTTTAGGTCTTCGTTCAAATGTTATCTTTGTGAGGAATTTTCTGACCACACTATTGAAAAACATATCTGCCTGCCTGCCTTCCAAACCCGTTTAACCCATTCCTCCCACTTCCCTTGCTTTATTTTTCTTCATAGAGCTTACCACCACCTGACATACCACATATTAGCACCTATCCATTTTTTGTGTATTCTATTACCCATGCCTCACTCCCAAAATTGTAAGCTCTATGAGGGCTAGAATTTATCTGCTTTGTTCAGTGCTGATGCTCAGTGACTATAATAAAATTTGTAGTCCTCTCTATATAAATGCTTCAAATCTATTTAATGCTCTTTTTTAAACATGACAGAAAAGACATTTATGGAAATACAATATAAAAATCTGCATAGATTATGTGAAAATGTACAAATTATTTTAAGAAATGAAATGATGTACCTACACTTTCTCTACTTCTAACTATGGGGCAACACTTTGTTGTTTCACACTAAATTGGCATTTAAGTGATCACATGAAAACTTAAAAATTATCCTATAGTTTACTAGCATATGTATTAAAGTCCAAAGAAAAAAAAAGTTTTAGTGGTGCTGTAAGAATTAATATCTCTGAAAATGTTACTTTCATAAATATAAGAATTTCTAAAGATTATAAAATAGTGAGATGTGGAAATAAGAAAACCTTGGAGTGATTTAAAAATTTCTGCTACTTCCTGAAGATTAATGCTAAGTGGTTAAATTATAAAATGATATACAGAATAACTTTAATAACAAGTTACTTAAATTGAAGAACATTTAATATAAAGGTAGCTTACATTTTTTTCTCAGAATAATTTCTCAAAATCTAACCCCATAGCATAAACAAGATTCTCTAGGCAGTTTACATTTTTGCAAAACATGAACATAATCATAAGAATATAGTAATATAACTAATAATATATTCTTATAAGAATATGGTATCAGATTATTGACGTTAAACAGAATTAAAGGGAACCTGTACTCATCAGTATGCTAATATAAATGTATTATTCATGTATTTTTATATGAATCCCATGTATTAATAATCAAGAAACAGACCCATAATAGAAGTTATAAATGTTGAATTTAGTTTCAGTATAATACAAACAAAAACTCATTAACTAATTTATCACACTGCACAGTAATTTTAACATAGCAAGTTTAAACTTATTTATTTTGCCAACATTTTTTTCACTGCAAACAACCTAAAAAAAAAGATATCAGAAATCTCTGGGATACATTTTATAAATAAGCAAGGTAGGAACATAAATTCTTAAATTCTACTGGAGAAATTAAGTCTGCATTAAAGGGGCTCACACAAAAATAAGAAATCCCTGATAAAAGGTAAGAAAAAGAATTTTAGCTGGAAATGTACTGATGATGGTCTTCCAGACATGCAAGTGTTTGGGTTGGCCAAAAAAGTTCCTTCGGTTTCAAAGTAAAATGACACATCTTTGAAAAAGACACATCTTTCATTTCTCCAAGAACTTTACTGAACAATGTATTCCTCATTTTATTCCACTATCTTCTGCCATTTTTCAGGCAACTTCATAATTTCATCTTCCTCAATTTTTTTTTTATCTTTTCCAGCAAAGATCTGTTCCAGGTGTCTTTCATAGCCTTTCAGGGAACTGAAATTTTATTAAGAGAATTTTGTAAAAACCTTAAATGGAAAACAAAAAGGTGCAATGTCTGGTGAATACAGCAGATGAATCGAAACTTTCCAGCCAAATTGCAACAGTTTTTGCCTGGTCATCAAAGAAACATGCAGTCTTGCAGTATCCTGATGGAAAATTACGCACTTTCTGTTGACTAATTCTGGACATTTTTTGTTGAGTGCTGCTTTCAGTTGGTTTAACTAGCAACAGTACTTGGAATTAATTGTTTGGTTTTCTGGAAGGAGCTCATAATAGAGGACTCCCATCCAATCCCACCATACATATATCACCTCTGGATGAAGACTGGCCTTTGGTGTGGTTGGTGATGGTTCATTTCACTTGTCCCATGATCTCTTACATTGCACATTATTGTATAGTATCCAATTTTTAATCACTCATCACAATTTGTTTTAAAACCAAACAGTTTTCATTATGTTTCAGTAGAGAATTGTGCATGTCGAAATACGGTCAAGCAGGTTTTTCTCTCAATTTGTGTGGAATTCAAACATCAAAATGATTAACATAACCAAGCTGGTGCTAATGANACTCATCACAATTTGTTTTAAAACCAAACAGTTTTCATTATGTTTCAGTAGAGAATTGTGCATGTCGAAATACGGTCAAGCAGGTTTTTCTCTCAATTTGTGTGGAATTCAAACATCAAAATGATTAACATAACCAAGCTGGTGCTAATGATTTTCAACGCTCGATTTGGGTATTTTCAGGTTGTTGGCTATCTCCTGCGTGGTATAACACTTATTGTTCTCAATTTGATCACTATCAACTTCAACTGGTCTACATGAAAGTGGAGCATCATCCAGTGAGAAAATCTACAGCATGACACTTTCACAAACTTTTAACACATTCAATCAGTCTTAGCACTTTCTCCACACACTGCACAAATTTTTGTTCAGCTGCGTTTTTACCTTTTTTGAAATAAGCATAATATGCTGAAAATGTTTTCTTCCATCTTCAGTGTTAAAATAGCTACACAAAAATTTGCCAATTTTGATAAAATTGCACTCTGACGTGACAGTTGTATACAATACAATCTAGGGAAGTTATTTAAAATGAAGTTTCGAAAAAACCGAACGAACTTCCTGGCCAACCCAATAAATGGTCTAAGTATTACTTACTAGAGCCAAATCTAATCTCAAAAGATTAGGATACTAATTTTTCTCCTTTTTGCTAATACTCAATGAGAAACAACACTTAGCATAAAACTCTTCCCATGAATAAGGGCTAGTAATATCCACCTGCAAAAGGAAAAAAAAAAGATTTAGAATGTCAACTTCTAAATAAATACAAACACTTAAGAGGTCAAAGTTTATAAAAGTATAATCCTGTTAATCCAGTTATGACTAACCAAGGATACCACTAATGATACTTGGTGGTTTAAAAACACTTCTAATTCTCTCACAATTAAAAGGACACATGACTAATTGAAGAAAATCTTTACTGTTAAATATGATATTTAATCTATGATCAAATTTTCAATTCTATGTTACATATATGTGATCTTAAGATACCTGAATTTGAACACAATATGTGAAATGAATTGTTCACCTACTAAAATATCCCTCTGGCTATCTCCTGAATACTTGCCTGTAGTCCTCTGAGTTAGCGCCAAACTCAATCCATACTCCAAGTAACAGATTTAAGATGCTCAATACTGGAATGATTTGGCATCATTTGGCATCAACTTAAACTTGAATGAAAAAGATTAGATTTTTTTCCAAAGAAGATGGAAAAAAAGAAATTTTAATATACACCCATATATAACTATTTCTTCCCTGCAAAATAAACGCCATATTAAGACTAACATGAAAGGGTATAACTTTCATTTTACCATTTGCTCTTTGTATTTCAAAATTACACAAAGATAGAAGTATATTAACCCTTATAAATAAGACTTTAAGTCCTGTTGAATTACCTAAATGAGTGTTTCCTTAGGTATCGACAAGCTATTTCCTGTTCTCTATTAAGAGACTGGAAAGGAGCTGCGTACTGTTATAATAAATTTCAATGCAACAGTTTTTTTATACTTTCTTACTCTTCCAATATTTCAAATTTTTCTTTAATCCATTCTCAGGATTCAAGTTTTTATTTAGCCCCAAATGATCCTTTTTCACATCTTGAGCACCTACATATAAAGGTTTACTTAGTAAAAGTAAAATGCACTTAGAAGGCAGATTAGACAAAATACAATTTTCTAAAATCTGACTTCAAAATCAAAATTGAAATAGAATTTATCTAATTCCAGAGTTGTTCTGTAAAATACTGGAGAAACTCTGCAACTCATTCAATAAAATATCTAAGTATCTACATATTAGTTCCTGAAATATTTTTAATGGAATCAAAAATTATATATTTGTAACAGTCTTTCATGAAATGGCTGAGATGAAATAAAGGAAACAGGTTAAAAGCTTGATAAATGATTTTTAAAAGCCCTAAGGTAGTATTACTTCCATGTAAAAGCTGGCATTTGATTCTAGCCAATATAGTGTATTACTTCTTTATTCTGGGGGAAAATTTTGCTGAGAAAAAGTGAGACCCTTCTTAAAAATGAGAACTCTCTTATAATAAGTAATTTTCTTTACTTTGAAATTAAAATTTAAACAGAAGATGCTCAAACACAATTCCTTAAGTTACATCTGAAATACTTTAAGGGTTTCCAAAATAGACAATTAAAATTGAAATGATTTTCTAAGAACTGCTTGTATTTTATAGATTTTCTGCTGGGTTACAATTTAAAGGAGTGAGTTATTTCTTGTAGAAAATAAGACCAGGAGTATGGTACACTACTCTTATCCTTACTACTCTTATCTTTTCCAAACACACTCTTATCCTGAACATCAATTTTTAGTTTAATGACTTATTAAACATCAACGAATGAGGAACAGAAGGTAAAGAAAATATTTTCCTTCAAATTTTAATTGTTTGCATCTATAAAATTAGTAACTATAATAATTTTTGTAGGTCTTATGTTAAAGTTAAATACTAGATATTAAAAAGACCAAACAAGGGCTTCATGTTTTTAATTTTACTTACAAACAAGAATCTGTGGCTAAGGATAAACAAAATTTTTTAGTAAAAACAAGAAAAAACCAGTATGACAGTATAAATTCAGAAGACACAGGTTTAATATCTTAATCTGCAAGTGTAGCAAATTACTTGAATTTTCATTTCTTGAGCTATCCAACAAACATACTGGTCATTTGTAAGGTCTTTCCTACTGTTAAAGTTATAATTAAGTGCATCTTTGAAATACAGGATTTCAGGAATTTAATTCACATATTTTGATATTTCCCTTATAACAGAATATTTAGAAATATTACTAAAAATTATCCTCTAAGTTCTGTTCAAAATGTACATTTTACAATATATATTTATCTGTGAGATAAGCAAATGTCTTAATTTCACTTAAGGAGAGAAAGGGAAAAGTAGTATTTCTGTTCTGAAGTAAAAATTGAATATTTAAACTGAATATAAATATACATTAAAATAAATTTATTGGATGCTGTATGAGCTTTCAATAAACTCTTGATGGCATTCAACACAATTATTAAATTACAATATACAACTTTAATACACATCTAAAAGTACTAACTTATTTTTATTCAATCATATGAAATATAAGACTATAATACTGAAAATTAATTATCAATAAAGCTGAAGATACATTGGTAATATTAATATATGCTGAAATATGACTGTAGAGTATGGCCAACCTTACTTCAGCAGCACAGTTAATACTGGAGATAATTTTAGAATCTTAACTCCAATATTTACGTGCTGCTAAGGCACTGCTGACATTGCTATCATAAAAGCTATGAATAAAAAGAAATATGTTTTCTTCAGAAGATCAGATCCTTGTATTTCTGAGGCAGCACAATATGGCCTGCACCTTTTCAAAATCCACAAACCATTATGTGCTGCTACTTTACTCCAAGGTTTGTTTTTTTTTTTAACACATGAGCACCTAAAGATACGAAAAAATTTTTCTTTCAGAAAAAGAGGATAAATACATTTAAAAAGCCATGTTTAAAGATTCTAACATTAACATAGCAGATATAAATAGTTATTTCTTGGATGCTTTTGAGCAGCATAATAAAACTTATTTCTACACTGAATATTTAAGGAAAGCCTAATATGTGCAAAGCACACTACTGTACATTAGAAACATAAAGATGTATAATATGAGAAATAGAAAATCATTTTTTCTGTGTCAACTTACTAAGTCAATACAGTTAAACAGTCAAATTTTTGAATGCATTAAAAGATATGAAATTATATTTTTCTTTTACAAACAAAAAGCCAATTTGTAAAATTTGGTCTTTACCTTTATAAAAGCATTATTTACAAACAGCATTTAACTCCTTGCAGTACACCTCTCAAACGACATCTTCATCAAGTAGGTAAGATTTCATGTCAAAGGAAAAATAAGAAATGACACACAAAAGCTAAGCTTCAATAAACTTAAGCTAGTCAAATGCAAATATACTTTTAAAGAGAAAAAAGGAGATCATGTGAAATATTTTTAATAACACAGTAAAAATATACAGGAGGCCTAAAACTAATTTTAATTTGTTTAAAAATACCCAAATATTATTTTACCTTGAATATTTATCTATTAGCTATTTTGTTAGAGTTGAGTAACACTTTATATAGGAAATAACTTTAATAAATGAAGTCTTGGAAAAATGAGTTCATTTTGTATCCAGACATGAGAAATAAAACAGGAAACCTGTGGTTGATTTTCCTATTCTCTGGTTCTCACTCTTCACCAGATAAGGAAGTATACTCCTGAACAGTTTCCACATACATATGAAATTACTTCTCTCAAAAAGATACCAGAAAACTACCACCACTCTAGTTCAAGGTCTGGCAACTTCTTTNATTCTCTGGTTCTCACTCTTCACCAGATAAGGAAGTATACTCCTGAACAGTTTCCACATACATATGAAATTACTTCTCTCAAAAAGATACCAGAAAACTACCACCACTCTAGTTCAAGGTCTGGCAACTTCTTTTACTCCAGTTTTCTAATCACTAAAATGTCTCTGCTAAAGCCATACTACATCTATTCTGGACAGGTGATATGCACTTGAAATGTGCCCCTCCTTAATAATATCTAATTGTATATACAAAGCATAACCGTCACATATTTCACATTTTTTATGAGTCTTTTCCCATTAAAAGTATATGTAGCTAATTTCTTCTTTCTGGCCTGCACATGGCTTATGAGATCTTAGTTCAGGGAGTGAACCCCGGGCCTCAGCAGTGAAAGCAGAGTCCTAACCCCTAGACTGCCAGGGAATTCCCCTAAAACTATGTATTTGAAACTAAGCCAGGTGTGCCAAACTTGAAAAACATTTTAAGTGTGAATACGGCAAAATGTAAACAGTTTTACAAACTTTTAAAAAAACTTCAGTTAGAATGTCTTCATTCATTTTTAAAAATTGCTTTTAAATATAAATTCTACCATTTTACTTCTGTGGCATTAAGTACATTCACTTTGTTGTGCAACTATCACACCATCGATCTCCAGAACCTTTTCATCCAGAACCAACTGAAACTGTACCCACTGAACACTGCTCACTTCTCTATTACCTCAGCCCCTGGAAACTACACTCTGCTTTTTGTCTCTCTGAATTTGCCTATTCTAGGTACTCTGTATAAAAAGGATCATACAGTATTTGTCCTTTAGTGTCTGACTTACTTAACATAACAAGGTTCATCCATATTGTATGTATTAGTCTTCTTATGGCTGAGTAGATTCAATTGGGTAAATGCTAGTTTATTTATCCACTAATCCGGGAAATAGATGGGAAATCAGTGGCAACAGTGTCAGACTTTATATTTGGGGGCTCCAAAATCACTGCAGATGGTGACCGCAGCCAGGAAATTAAGACGCTTACTCCTTGGAAGAAAAGTTATGACCAACGTAGATAGCATATTCAAAAGCAGAGACATTACNGCGAAGAGCTGACTCATTGGAAAAGTCTCTGATGCTGGGAGGGATTGGGGGCAGGAGGAGAAGGGGACGAGAGGATGAGATGGCTGGATGGCATCCCTGACTCGATGGACATGAGTCTGAGTGAACTCCGGAGTTGGTGACGGACAGGGAGGCCTGGCGTGCTGCAATTCATGGGTCGCAGAGTCGGACATGACTGAGCGACTGAACTGAACTGAATCTATGGATATTTGCTTTGTTTGATCTTTTGGTTATTACGATAAATGTTGCTATGAACATGGTATATAAATACCTATTTGAGTTCTGATTTCAATTCTGTTGGGTATACACCCCATTATATATTACTGGATCATATAGCAATTCTTATTTTTTAAGGACCTGCCATACCGTCTTCATAGTGCTGTACCATTTTACACTTCCATCAGCACTGTACAAAAATTCCAACTTCTCTACATCTTTGCCAACACATATCACGTCTCTTCAAGTCTTTTGCTCATTTTTTAACTGAGGTTTTTGTTTTTCTTTTTGGTTGCAGAAGCTCTTGATATATTATGGATATTTAACCCTTATCAGACACACAACTTGCAATTATTTTCTATTTTGTCAGTTGCCTTTTCACTCTATAGACACTATAGTTATCACTCTATAGTTATCTTTTAACACACCCAAGTTCTAAATTTTGATCAAAGTCAAATTTAGCTTTTGCACTAGGCCTGTTTTTGGTGTCACATCCAAGAAATACAAGTCTAGTGTCATGAAGCTTTCCCCCTGTTTTCTTCTAAGAGTTTGTTTTAGTTCTAACATTTAGTCTTTGATCCATTTTAAGTTAATTTTTGTATATGGTGTGAGGTGTCTAATTTTTCTTTTGGGTATCCAGTTTTGCCAAAATCATTTGTTGAAAAGACTGCCCTTTTCCCATTTAGAGGTCTCAGTACATTTGTTGAAAATCACCTGAATATATACGTACAAGGGGTCTGGGGCTCCTAGTTTACTCCAATTGGTCTATATGTCTGACTTTATAGCAGTACCATACTGCTTGGTTACCATAGCTTTATATTAAGTTTTGAAATCAGGAACTCTGAGAGTGTCAACATTGTTCTTTTTTTCCAAGCTTCTTTTGGCTATTCCCCTTCTGCGAAGAATGTCATTGAGATTTTCATACATGGGGCACTGAATCTGTAGATCACTTTGGGTAGTATTTCATCCTAACAAAATTAAGACTCCCAATATATGAACATGGGATATCTTTTATTTGTATTTCTTTAATTTCTTCTGGCAATGTTATATAGTTCACAGTACACAAGTCTTTCATCACTGGGGTTAATTTTATTCCTAAGCATTTTATTCTTTTTGATGTTACTGTAAATGAAACGGTTTCCTTAATTTCCTTTCTGGATTATTCATTGTTAGTGCATAGCAATGCAACTGATTTTTTAATGCTGATTTTGCTTATTACAACAGGTTTGTTTGTGTGTATGTGTGTGTGTGTGTTATGATCAAGGTTTTTCTACATATATCATGTCATCTGTGAACAGAAGTAATTTTACTTTCTAAATTCTTTATATCTAAAATTGGTTCACAGCTATCTGGTAATCTTGGTCCTTTTGTTCTTCTAGAAAAAAAGCAGACAGGTGTCTCATCTCTCCCTTCAAACCTCCAACATCTCCCTTTCATCCTCACTTTCATTCAGAAGACAGGAACTATCAGAAGAGAATTTCTGCCAATTTCCACCACAGCAATACACATATATGTGCCTGTGCCCATGTAACTCTTTCTTCTTTGTATTATGGATGAACAGTCACTGTTCATATGACCGATCCTGCCCCTTTCTTAGATTTTATCCTCTGTTGATAACTTAAAGATATTCCTGTAGCACTCTCCCTTACATTTTTAATTTTTTTCTCTACTGGATCATTCCTATCAGCAAACCAACTTTGCAATTTCTCTCAGTTTCACCTCTTAAAATTACTACTTTTCTGTGAAAATACTGCAATTTAATCACTGATGTTTAAATAAACACAAAGATCTTTTCCTATCTATTTTTAAATTCTGAGATAATTAAAAACCACAGCTTTCTATTTGAAAGCCTGAAAAACTCAAAATATTAGAAAACCTTTCCACATGCCAGAAAAATATGGAANTGTTTAAATAAACACAAAGATCTTTTCCTATCTATTTTTAAATTCTGAGATAATTAAAAACCACAGCTTTCTATTTGAAAGCCTGAAAAACTCAAAATATTAGAAAACCTTTCCACATGCCAGAAAAATATGGAAATCCTTTATTTAAACATATTAACGAAGTGAAAGATTCCGGTGAAGCAATTCCAGAAGGGAAGGTACATGTTACATGTCTCTTTACTTGTGTTCAACAGCAACAATAATCACTTAGGCTGATAAGCTCTGATTTTTTCCTTTCCATTTATAATAATTGCTGCTACTTTTGGGTGCCAAAGTAAGTTTTTTATTATGCCTTCCAGAAAGGGTTACTTTAAATTCAAAATTTCTTTGACTTTATAGACAGTGTCTATTGTCACATGTTAGGGACATTCAGATGCTAATACGTGTCATGGAAATATTTATACTACTTTGTTGTTTACATATATCCTTTATGTGTTACTAAAATACTTTAGATTTTTCAAATAGTTCTACTTTTAATCTGGCATTAACACAATTTATAATAGTAATTACTTCAAGTATGCTTCAAATTATGCATATGAACCTCTAAGGAGCTGGTGATACACAGTCCCTGGGGCATAGACTGACTCTCCTGCTCAGGACAGTGGAATACTACACAGGTGGTTTGATATATAGATTATATCTGGAGAAAATAAAATTCACAGACAACAGATTAAAAAATTTGCTTTTCTTGGTTTTTTGGATATAAATGCTTAAAAACAAAGATTTTATTAACTAGATAAGATACATTTAAAATTCAGTGTTGAGAACAGGTTTGAAATGAAGCAATATTTAGATATAATCCAGAAAGCCTGTTTTATAATCCAAAGAAAATTCATTTTAAGTGAATATAAAGTTGTACTGTTGCCACTTTTTTCCGATGAAGAAATTAATGATTACCTAGAAACTGTGCATGAAGTGGATTTCAATCTATATAATTTATTCCAAAAAAGTCAGGAGATATATGTATTTATACAAGAACTATATCTATAAGTATACATATATACATATAGTACATGTACGCTAAGTTGCTTCAGTCATGTCTGACTCTTTGCAACCCTATGGACTGTAGCCCTGCAGGCTCCTCTATCCACGGAAATTTCCAGACAAGAATCCTGGGGTGGGTTTCCATCTCCCCTCCAGATCTTCCTGACCCAGGGATTGGACTTGTGTCTCTTATGTCTCCTACACTGGCAGTCAGGTTCTTTATCACTAGCACTACCTGGGAAGCCCCATATATATAGTATTTTCAAAATGTTATCATTTTATCATTATCCTAACAATAGTACCCTTACATACAAAATTAAATCAGTTAGTTATTAAAATAGTTTTAATTTTTGATCGACTTCTCTCTACTCCCTAGATATGAATTATAAATATACCATGTCAGCCAAAAAATGCAATATAAAAGGTTCGATGAGAACACAAATACATATGCTGTTTATCTTTTCATTACTCTTTAACATTCAAATTTATGAATACTTACCCATTACTATTCTTTTTTTATCCTCTGTCAATCTATTCAGTTGTTCAATAAAACTAACTGGCTCTTTCTTTGAGATTATAGTTAATCAATTTCTTTGCCATTCATAATTTCACACCTTAAAATCAGGTCTAGGTACAAGATATCTACAACTGTATTTCAGCCTGGCTTCCTGTCTTACAGTTAGCTAAAAAACTTCTTAAAACTCATACATTCAAGAATGTATCTGTGGTTTCCCAGGTGGAGTTTGTACTCTTCTGCCTAGTGTCAATGTATAACCAGGCCCTCTCCAGTGTTTCCTATTTTTCGCCAATGAAAACACCACAATTCAAGTTAAAACATCTCTTTTAAGAGCCGTGACAACCAAATGCCTTACATGGATCTTTTTGAAATAACCAGAAATTTTAACAGGAGCTAGGTATCATTATAGTTAAGAGGTTATTAATAATTTTGTTAGTGTGTTCTAAGTATGGTGCCTATATACTTAGGGGAAAGGGGTCCCTATAAACAGAGAAGCGTATGAACTATTTGAGTAGACAAAAGACCGATCAAGCCTGATGCTACTGTAGTCACCAGTTGAGTAAAAAGTGGAAAAAACACAATTACTCATCATTTGAGTAGTGACTATCCTCTCCCACTATGTGAAGGCTCCCGGGAGAACTGAGACGCTTGTAATAAATTATTTTCCAATTCTTTCCCCTGCTAAGGAGAATATTCCTACCTGCCCTTTCAATCTTTATCAAACCTACTAGTGGAGGCTAAAATTAAACCCCCTTCCATTTATTCCTACTTTTAAGTACAACTTAAGTCTATCTTCTCTAGTGGATTCTTACTTCAGCCTCTCTGAAGAACTGAATTATCCATTTATAATTAGTTTTGAATCCAGACAATTATTCCCAAAACTGAATACTGTGCTGAGCAGATAATTGGTTTCATTATTTCATACTTATCCTCTTTGCAAATTAAGACTAGCTACGTGGCAATGCTTGCTGGTACAAACCATGCCATTCCTCCACTCCTATATCCCAGTCCATTGGAAACATCATAGAGCCTTACATCTTCACCAAGCAAAGGAACTCTGATGACTAAACTTAGAACCAAAAAAAATCTAAAAAATTCAGGAAACAGAACCATTCAGTTCTTGTCCTTTAATCTTTACACAATAGTTCTCAGTTCCAAGTCTGGTTGTTTGTATTCTGGCCTGCAGGCTCTTAAGTATCTCTACTGGTTTTTGAGGTATCAACTTTTCATTCTTACTATCTTCTAAGAAAAAAAGTCATTTTGAAAGGTGAGGTAAAATAAATGTCTTGCTTAAGTCAATCTGAAAATGAATCTGAGTAAATGGGAATATTTACATAACTTAAATTAGCTTTCTTTTAATATTAGATAACAGACAAGAACTTCAAAAGAACAAAAATTATGCATTTTAACATAAGTTAATGATTTTCCCCCCTCACTTCTTTGTAAGTGATATATGCAACTCTTAATTTTGTTTCCATTAATATTTTTGCTTAGGTACATTTACATTCTATCTGACACTGCTCTAAATTCAATTCATATAGTTTTTACATAAAGCATTATTGTATTTAACAAAGATATTAAAAAGTTCTAAACATGTCTCCTAAACTCTTAAATCATCCTGCAGTAGAAGTCACTGGTCAATTTCTGCATTTCTAACTTTATCAATGAAATGAGCAGTAGAAGTAATTTACTGAGGCAGCAACTAAACAGAATGGTCAGTTTGGAGCCAGAAGACCCAAGATGGAATTCTGGCTCTGTTCCTTATGAGTCAAGATCTTGGATAAAATATTTCAGTAAACAAAGCCTCAGTTTCCTCTTTGTAAAACGGACCTATTAATGGCTACTTCATGAACCTGGTGTTAAGGCTGTAAAATCTTAAACTTTTATGAGCACATCGAGAAGTGAACAAGTATTCAATAAAAACCTGCTGAATCCAAATTTACGGTAGGATTTGAAACACACTTCTGATTCAACATGAACCAACAGTATTGATGGCAAAGAGGAAGCGGAATCTGGATACATTACTGTAAGTATCTTATTCATAAGACACATACTGTATTTTGTACCTCAAACCACACTGAGTATACTGGGTTCAGTTCTATATACAGTAGTTTAAAATAAATACTGTCAAAATGTGGCAGATCCAAGTGAAATATTCAAGATACTAATGGTCTAGAATTCATATTGTGAGAACCAGTGTAAGGACGTGGGAATGTTTAGCTCAAAATACAAAAACTATTTTTAGAAGACAAATCAGGGCTCCAAATTAAGTTATATGCTAAACTGAAACCTGCTCCCTTACAAGACTTTTACTTTCTATTACCACAGAGTTATTACAGATATAAATACAATTTATAACACTAAGGAAGAAGTCTATTATGGTTCTAATTATAATATTCTGAGGGCTAAAATAAGATGAATACAGATCAATTTAAAAACTGACTTATAAAAAAATTCACTGCATTTCACTAACCTGTCTTATTAAGGATTTGGAGGACAAACTGCCAATTTTAAGTTCTGACTATAGGGCACCAAATTCCAGAGGCATAAGAAACAGCTTGTAGAACCAAATTAAGGAAAATAAAACTGAAAACAATTTTAATAAACTTATCTGAAGTAACAGGAAGAGTACCACTGACAGTCTAGGCAAAAAGTCAGATGTGATTGCAGACAACTGGATATATGATTATGTCAATCCNCCAGAGGCATAAGAAACAGCTTGTAGAACCAAATTAAGGAAAATAAAACTGAAAACAATTTTAATAAACTTATCTGAAGTAACAGGAAGAGTACCACTGACAGTCTAGGCAAAAAGTCAGATGTGATTGCAGACAACTGGATATATGATTATGTCAATCCACATTCAATTTATTCCTATTTTTACAGAGAGGTAGTTTTGTAGACTCAAACTTCAGACAAATAGGCAAATCGTAAAACTGCAGAGAACAGTTTGGGATGTTACCTACTATATTTATGCTTAGAACTTGAAATACCTATTATACTAATATTTTAGCTATTACACTAATAGAGTTCATTAGATTTGTGTACTTATTTCCTACTTAAATCAAGGCTTGTGCTATTAAATTCTGTCTTGCCTTTATAAGAAAACATCCAAAGTCAGTTCGTAAATAGTACATTTTCTATTATTCTTCTTTGAGTCATCCATCCTGAGCTGAGAAGTTGTTCAGGGTGAGAGAATACTGAATTTACTCCCTTTCTATAGTTTTGGCATTAAAATTCAAATTTTAGCTATAATTCTAGTGAGATAAAAAACACAGCATTGCCTTAATCACTAAAGCTCAAATTTAACACATTCTCTTAAACATGTATGTCAAATAAACAAAATTTGAGAACAGGAACACCTGGTATTTGGTTAAGTATTGTCTGCTTCTCAAAAAGTTATTTGAACAATGACTGGAAAATGGCTGTTACATATTGTGAACTATCTCTGTTCACAAATTACAAAACAATATATATAGCTTTAAAAGTTTAGATTTGATGTTTACTAAATATCAGTTGATGATATTATTAAGTTTGCAAATCTTTCTTCACCACCAAATGCTGACAGTACCTAGCACCCTATAACATTTTCTGTTTCAGATTATAATATCCTTTACTAATCCAAGTGCCAAAAGAGCAATTTGTTTTTTTCCTCTTTTGGCACACATCTCCCAGAAATATTCACATTGCAAAATTATTCAAGATAATTAAAATTTCCTCATGAGTGGTATTTGTTGTTGTTTAGTTGCTAAGTTGTGTCCGACTCTTTTGTGACCCCATGGACTGTAGTCTGCCAGGCTACTCTGTCCATGGGATTTCTTCAGGCAAGATTACTGGAGTGGGTTGCCATTTCCTACTCCAGGAGATCTTCCTAATTTACGAAGTCAAGGTCAAAATTTTTTGTGGTAAAGAGATAGAAGCAATACTATTAACTGCTGACAATGAACCTAAAGATGCTATTTTATTTTGCACCAAATGATGTATTACTTTAAATTCACAAAACAGAAATATGTAAAAATCAAAAACATAGCTCAAGAAAGGAAAAAAGTAAGAAGTGTGACTATTTCTGAATATTTTATGTTAAGCAACAGAAGTTTAAGAGTTTAAAATTTAAAACCAAACTTGAAAAATATTTAATCTCTACTCAACTTGCAGAAATGAATCCAAAGCACTATCATTTTTTACAGTATCAAACATATGAAACAATAATATTCCATAACTTCTGGAACATCTATGTTCCACAAGTAAATAGTTAAAAAAATATCTTAAGGAAACAATGGCATTAAAATAAACACGAGAGAGAGAAGGAATACACACACAACCATGAAGAATCAATGACCACTGTCACAAGGGCCTATTTTTCTGGGTATAGTTTAATTGGAAACATCACTATTTTAGTATCTAAGACTAAAAGGAACTCCAGGCATATTACCTAAAGAAGACAAGAGAAAGCATTCCAATTATGAAATATAGCAAATAATCTGTGTTTTAAAAGAGGCTGGAGAGTATCCAAGAAAGGCTGCTTGCTTAGAAATTTATAAAACAGATGAAATGAGCTTAAGAATGTGACATCATCAGTACTTACAAATCTACTGGAAATTAAATGCTATCTATTTCCTTTTGAAAAGTGTACTGCCCTCCAGTCTACAGTAAGAGTGCAATACCAATTGAAAAGATTTCTTTTTCTAAGAGTTAAGTTGAAGAAAAAGCTGAGCTGGCTTCCAAGGGACCAATTATGAAACCCAAGCCCGGATTATATAGGATTCTTTGGGGATTTGCAAAGGTTTCCATTCTAGTTTTCCAGAAACAAAAATATAAAAGGAAAAAAATAGAGAAAGAAGTGATCTATGGCATTTGGCTACTACTCTTCAAATTGGCTTACTATAATATTTTCAATATTTAATTCATTTGTACCCTAAAAACTAATTACTGAGTTCAATGCCTGATCTATGATAATAAAGTCACTCCTTGACACACACACATTATTTCCTGGGTCCTTAATGCAATGGTATGAGGTAATGTAAGAGAAGCATCTGAAGCACTAGTTGTCATTTAAATAGGGCCATCCCTCAATACCAAGAACAAAAAAAGAGCACTTGAATTTTTTGTTTACAAATGTAAAATTAACTGAAGGAATACATGATACCTAACCTTTTTGGTAACTGATTTCAGTGTCTCAAATTTAAGGAAATAAGTATATTGGGCATTTATCATAACCTTGTTTTTGACAGTTTTTCTAGGGATATGATATTAATTTTAGCTAATCTATTAGAATTATTCCCTTAGCATTTGTAAGTTTCTCAAAAGTAAAATGAAGCAAGGTAAAAATGTTTCTTATTTTAAGAAGGAGGTGCGCATGTGTATATATAAAAGGAAGGAAAAGGGATTGCCTTCCTGTTTTTCCCACCTCTTGAAGTTTAACAGCTAAATTTTAAGCACGTCACAAGAAGTCAGAAGTATAATCTAGTGAAATGTAGGATAAATGAAAAAAAACTATCAGGTGGAGGACATTCCAATTTCTAAAACTACAAAATAACTGTTAGTAAACCTGAATAATGATGGCAATAAGTAGACTACTACTTATTTGTAAGTTCCTTTGAAGGAAAAGGGTTTAAAATTATGATTCTCAGATATAGAGATGAGAGGGCCGAGCCGTAAAATCCTTTACAAGACAGAAAACTTACCCAAGGCAATGGCATTATTTGTGCTCTAAAATGGAGAAAGTTAATATCAAACTTCAACATGTTTGGGGCCAGAAAAGTTAGAAAGTTGTCATTCTAGGATAGTAGGAAAAATTCAGAAATAAACCAAAGCATAATGCCAAATAGTAACTTTTTTATAGCAATGGTAGGAGGGCTGTCAGTTAATACTTACCAGGTAAGAACTGCAGGGCTAAGTAGGGGGCTTGTTGTACTATAGTCTTCATTTTATTGTTAATAACCTAGGAAAAAAAAACAAAACAAGAAAGCCTCAAAAAACTTTGATCACATTATATAAGGTAGAAAATTTTCAGCAAGTTGACAATCATTGTTTTCCAGTCCTTATGTAGCACAGGACAAACACAGGTTAGAAATACCTAGCAGCATTTATATATTAATATTTCATTTCAGAGTACTATCACTAATTTTTAAAATTCATTTCTCTGTTACTATTACCCTCTTGAAGTTTAAAAGTTGAATTTTTAAGTGTAACTAAAACTCATACTTTAATGTCTAACTTGGAACACACCGAGGCTTCTGGAGGACATCATATAATTGCAGATATTTTAAGATAAATTCAGTACCATAGCGCCACACTTAACAATCTCTTTTTCTCACACATACACATGAAAAGTACAAATCCATATATTACCCAATTCCAAGAATTCTACTGTAATACACTATAAATACTAAGCTCAAGTTGGAGCTTAAGATGTATGAAGAAATTTCTGAAAACAGTATGCTATGATCTATGGTCAAAACCAAAGAAAACACAGTCATGAAATTGCTTGAATTAAAGAGTAAATGAAAGAGTAGTGATAAAAAAAGAGAAACTGTTTCCATGGTTGTCCTTTACTTATAAGAGCAGGAAGATTAAATGCCAGCAGCAAAGAAAGGAAACAGTAGAGTTCATCTTTAAATATAAAAGGATTTAAAAATATCCTAGCAGCTTAAGTTGGTTAGAATGTTTGATTTCTGTGGGCCATGGTTATATGTTGCAGTTTATATACCAACTAACTGTTTAACACTTACAAGACACAGAATACAATAAACTCAAATCCATGTTCTTAATGGAGTATTCCAACTGTACATCTTACTATAGAGTATTTTCACCAAACATGACTGTACATTTTAAAAACTTATTTGAAAAAATAAATACTTCAAATCCACAGAAAAGTCAGCAGGACAGTAAAATGAATTCCCATATCCCACCCCTGGCCTTCCAATGAAGCTGTATTGAATTCTAATGTTTGGTCATGCTTACTTTGCTTTTGTTTTTTTTAATAAAAGACTTTACATATAGCTGAGTCTCTTTGGTACCATACCTTGGATCCCATTCCCTCTCTAAGACATAATCATAATCCTGAATTTGGTATTTAATTCCTATGCATCCTTTTACACTATTATTACAAATTCAAGTATTAGAAGACATTCATCTGTGATGATCCACATGGCTCTCATTTTAATAGCTGGATAACAAACATTTTTCATCACATGACTATGTCACAATTTGCCATTCTCTGTTGCTTAACATTTACATTGCTTTCAATTTTTTTCTATTAAAAGTAAATAAGCCTTTACTACAAATGTCTGAGTTTATATAAAACATGTAAGAATGGAAGTGTTGAGCTAAAGCCTGTGTATATTTTCATCCTTTAGCAGGGTGTTGCCAAATGCTCCTACAAGCAGCATATGAAAGGTTCCCTTTCTGAATTTTCTCCAATACATATTTAGAAATACATTTAAGATAAACAGCTACTATCTAAATGGAAATTTAAAAAATTCAAGTGATCAATTCCTTCTGTTTTCATCAAGTACAGGTTAAATAGAAGTATAATAAATATACCACAGACAAACTTAAAATTTGGCCCAAGGTACTCGAACAAAAATAAAGTTTTCATGATATGAAAGAAAAATCTAACAATGGAAGAAATACCAAGACTTCATTTAGAACTACTGTGTAAGAAATGATAAGATTCATAATTAGTTTCGGAGCTCAGGGGTCGGTGGGGGGTGGAAAGCAGATAATGTAAATGGCTCATTGGTGTGAAGAATCCTCCCCTAAATAATTCTGGGCAGTGTTCTCACATGTGATACTTCTGGATACAAAACAAAAAAAAACCCCCGATAAAACATCTCACTTAGCAACTTGAAAAAAACAGAGATTTCTAAGTTCAGCTCCACAGACCGTTCAACACATCTGGAAAAATGCTTTATTCTAGGTTATTCTGGTATAGGTGGTCCACAGACACTTTACACAGTAATTAGTAGTAATAACATGATGTTTCCAATATAAAGCATTATGTAACTCACTTTTTTGGTTAAGGATAAGTAACAGTAATTAATATGTTATCTTTAAATTACATCAGCATATTAATGAAATATTGTAGTATTAGAGGAAAAAAAAACAAAAAAATCAACCAACCAAACAAAAAGATACCCCATGATGATCTTTTCAAAAGAATGAATGGTATGCAAATGTTGGACTTTAAGAACTGGGGCACTAGGCTTATAAGCTAAAAACTTCATTTATAAGTTTTCCAAGAATGTTACAAGTGAAATCTGAACTTTAATAGATATCCAATATTCACTTCCCTTTAGCTACAACCTACTGGAATTTGGAAACAAAAGAGAAAAATAGATAGACAACATTTAGATTATGCACATTTGCAAATTCAAATAATTAAAAGTAAAAATGACTCTTCTATACTACTTGAAATTAGTCTTATTTCCAAAAGACTGAGAATAATCTGAACTTCCCAAATACTAATTTCAGCTATAAGACATTATTTTACTAATACTAAAAAGATTTATGGGCTTCCACTTGTAGCCCACTTTGCCTTTATACCCAATGCCCAAGCAGTACAGTGTGTTGTTCTTTTTAGTCACAGTGAAAAAAAAAATTGGCCTTGTTTAGACTGGGCTATAAAATATAGGCATTATGGGCTTAGAATATGGTCCCAAAGTGAAATAAACACTCCTGTGACACCACAGTCAACTTTCCTTTCCTCAGTATATTACCTAACTTGGGTTATCAACAACCATTAATAATTTATTTTAGCCTACCAGCTTAAAAGTGAAAAGCATGAAACATACCATTAATACTTTCAGAATCAAGACAGTTTTCCATTCAAACACACGTAATTAACTGAATAAAAATAAAATAAAATAAAACCAGAGTAAATAGTAAAATACAATGTCTTGAGAACTATAAGCCTCTAACTGTTCTCTTTAAGCTGTTTTGGGAAGAAAATACCTTTTTGTCAAAGAATGTATTCATTTTACTATATTTGGGCTACACTGATAGTTGGGCCCTTCCCACCTGGTCTGTAAAAGCTTGGTGGGTGCAGGCTCCATTGGCCACCATTATTACATACTGATGCTATTCTCTACAACAGCTGACAAGCAGCAGCAATCTCCCAGTCCCTGCTCCAAACTGTAAAGAGCAAGAACAAGGGCCGTTGGTGATATTTCCTTATTCACTGTTGCTGCTACTGAAACAGCAAGCTGAGAAAAGCACATGCAACTTAGCACACAGAAGGAAAAACTGATTCAGCTCAACCTATCTAGCAGGTCTGCTTGTATCACTACATGATAATATCAGTAAGAAGGAATTTTTTCTTTAAAAAGTGGGATGGAGAGAGAATTAAAGACAAAATTGGTGTTTTGATTAGAAAGGGAACCTGTAATGTATCTACATGTATCATTAATTTTTTTCCTTAATGACACTTCAGTTTCTAGTTTAGATTTAACTGCTCAATTATCAAAATTCTCAGAAGAGTTTGAACAAGGTTCAGGGTGGATTCATAAAGAATATCTCCCCTACCCGTTCTTCTAGAATATAAGAAAGTACCTAAACTTTAATCAAGAGATGAAATTATATTATGCTTATAAAGAGCTCCAGTCTCCCAGGTTCCACATATCTATCTAATTAGCATCATATGTTTGACATCAGATACTACTAGCAAGTAAGATTTTACCCCAAAAGTTTTTACAAAAACTCCAACTATTAAAAACACTTTCCACATGTAATTAACCTCCTTTGAATGTATAATACAAAGCTAAAAACTTAGTAAGTACATAATATCAATTGATGACTAACAGAAATATTTGTTCTGTCAAATTATCTTTAAACTTAAATGTAATTCTATTTATAGGCTCATAATTTTAAATTTAAAAGAAATTTTTATTCTTTAACATCTTCAGTATTTCTGATTCTGAAAAATACTTAAGTCAGAAAAATTAGGACATCTGTCAATTTTTTAAATGCAAGAATTGGCTGGTAAGTTTAAATAGCTAGTCAAGAAGGCCAGGTGTGAGATTAAAATAAAAGTATAAGATAAAGTAATAGTTACAATTTGGATACTTTGTTAAAAACCTCAATCTTTATTTTTATCAAAATAGAAAAAGTAATTTTTCCACTTAGCAGCAGCTCAATAACAGTATTAATAAAAATTTAAAAAAATTGAGGCTCACAGGATCAACTTATTAAATATATTTGTTTAGTATGAAAGCATTCAATAAAAAATAACAGCAAATATTAATGATTTTTTAAAATTAAGACATTTAGAAACAGTAATAAATTTAAAAAACTATTACCCAATCAGTCTTAGTAACTACATTTGAATCAGGCTGCATTTTTCTCTTCCAAGTGACTCTAACCATGAAAATAGGAAAGTAAAACTAAGCCAAATCACATATGTTAATGAAATATAAAAAGTGGTTTGTGATGCTGGGAACTGAAATTTTACTTCAAAATGCTATTAAATTAAAAAAAAATTAAGTCCAGACATTAATTAAATACTGCTTTTTAAAAATACTCATCAGAGAATACAATTCTGATGCATTAGGTCTATATGAAGAAAACAAACAGATTAAGGATCTATTTGCTAGTCAAAAAAGAAAACATAAGATACACTCATGTACAAAAACTACTTCAAATAAACATTAAAAATTCTTTCCTTAAGAAATAGTATCTACTCTTTAATGAATCCTTGGCAACATGGTAGACCTCAAAGAAAATGGTTACAGCTGACAAACTTTTAAAAATATAAGTTGTCTTTATATACCATTATTTTACATCAGTAACAAATAATGAATAATTTCAAGTCCCTTCATATGTAGATACGTTAAACTGCCTCTATTCTAGTTTATCCAAATATTCTTTTCCCCCAAGGATAACTCTTTCAATAAAACTAAAACACTGACAGTATAACTGTATTTTATGAAAAGCTAAGAATTTCCCTGAAAATAAACATTATTTAATCCTGAAAATGCATTTAACCAAAAATATAAATATTTCACAAA
This sequence comes from Neotragus pygmaeus, assembly GCA_006410875.1. Taxonomy (NCBI): domain Eukaryota; kingdom Metazoa; phylum Chordata; class Mammalia; order Artiodactyla; family Bovidae; genus Neotragus; species Neotragus pygmaeus. Next base: position 672,092 of record SJYV01044988.1, on the reverse strand, counting down.
TAAGACAAATCTATCACTGAAAAAATATAACATGATAAATCCTTTTCATCATATCTTGTTATAAAGAACTGCATGTTAAGGCTTAGTTAGATAACCAGGTTTGTAAATTTAAAACAGCCAAAATTCTTACAAAATGTCCTTTCGGGGTAGTTAAGTGATAGCCAATCACATACAGCAGTAAAAGCCCTTATTAATCTGTCTCCTAAAGTAACTCACACTACTAATTATGTTAAAGTTTCTTACTCTGAAGAACTGACCAAATAAAACAGTTAATATCCGCACAATTCTTTTAGATATTCTTAACTAAGCCAAAAATTTGGAAGTTTATAAGCTATATAAGATGGGACAGTTTTCTAATTCTAAATACTTGTATCCAAACAGTAAGTTTTGACAATTTCAGAGATCACAAATCATAAATTCTCTAAATTAGAAATAAACTGTGGATTTACATCTTTTTCACAATATAAACTCAAAAGCTGTCCCTCTTCCCCCATTTAAGGCTCTGTATAAAGATACATGGATTGAAAGTGATAAGCTGAACTTGGATTTTTTTTTCCCCTTAGATAATTATATTTTTTCGCTCTTCCCCAGAAATTGTATTTTTTACTTTTCATTTTAATATTCTCTCACTTAGAATGGTTAAGTTAAAGGGGAAAAAAATGTAGTCATTTTCATTCTATCCAAATTAAGCTGCTTTAAAAAAAATAACACTCTCAAATTAAAGTTATAAAGACTTTCTGCATCTTGTATTTATCTCAAACAACCACTTTACAGTACAATGACACCAATATCTGAACTTCACTTTTATATCAAACTGATTTCTATCAAATTTTAACATTTTACTTAAAGATAACTGTTAACAGATTCACATTCTTGGATTATCAAATGAAACAAATATCTGATTTTTTATTTTGGTACGTATCTCAATGTTCAAACATTTTAAAACACACATCTGATAATATACTTAAAACATTTTTTTAAAAACACTTTTTAAAGATAAAAACAGTTCTAGGACCATATGATAAATACACTTCACTCTTAAGACGAAATTACACTTTTCTTATGAAAACAAACCTTTGTAATTTCCTGCATCTTAAATACATAAAGTAAGCATTTTTTAGGTGAAAAAATTTAAAGAAAATATTAGTGTGGTTTTTTTTTTTAGTAAACCTCACTTTATTTAGCAAATAGAGTTTTTAAAAAAATTATGGCTAATAATTTTTCATGTAATACTTTACTACTCAAAAATTAACCAAAGAATACACTGTAATACTGTTCAATGAGTTATCATTACACCAGATTACAATTCAGAAGATAGCCAAAATTTTATTAGCTAAGTATCTGAAAATTTCAATTAAAACTATAAAATAAATCTTCTTTCAAAGTAAATAAACATGCTAGAAAAATATAAATCATTTTATCTGTGAGAAAGTATTTTGGAGGTAAAGACAAGTCACTGGAAGCTTTGGAATCCTACAGTTTATTTTTAAACAGTTTGCAACTTTTGATATGAACAATTTAAGTATTTTACTCAGAGTCCTATGAGTAAGAGGCTAGTTTCTGCTTAGGAAAGTGGGTTTTTCAGTTTCAACCAAATTGCCACTTTTGGTTAGGACAGTACTTGGAATACTTCAAATCTCTTAAAATATTCTCATTATCTGATTTTGCAGGCTCCATCTACTACTATACCTGTCAAAGAGCAAAGCAAAGCACCAAATTCCATTTGATTTAAATCTACTATTTTATAATATGAAAAATCCACTATTTAAGTCTTTTACATAAAACAATGTAATAATAACCTTAAGATGAAAAAATAAAAATTACATATACATTCATTTTTAGAATAAGTAAATTCACTTGGAGTTGGACCAAAGACCAAATAAGAACATTAATTATATATATATATATAAAACCTGAAGTTTTAATAAATCAAGAGAACTTAACTGTGGCCACTTCATTGGATGATTTCTATCTATTAATAAATCTTTATTGATTTTAGCTTAGCAAAAAGTTCTAGCTTTACAAACTGTCTAGCTCAATCATATTGCAAGGATATAAAATTGTATGCTTTTAAAATTCATTAGTATACCTTAATCTCCTATTATGTTCCAATGCATTATATGTTCAATCAAAGAAGTTAGCTTGTTCTCCAGAACTGGCCTCTCCTAAAGGTCAAAACCTGCAATAAAAATGTCATGTATTATAGCATGAAGACACTCAACAGATTTCCGCCTCCTGCAGTTTCACAGTTGATCCCTGAACACAGAGGTAAGATCTTCAAAACAACCCCAATTTTGCCTATGTTCAAAGAAACCCTAACTTGAAAATAACATTTTAAAAATAGAAATATCTTGATTAAAAACACCTGTGATATGCTTTATCATCCGAAGCCTCTTCAAACAAATCAGATTAATATGTTTCTGCTTTCATTTCTCTTTAGGGCATTCATTTTGAAAGCAGTGTAGATGAGTGTGTGTATTTATGTAGGTAGTTGTTAGAGGACTGGTCAAGAAGACTCCATAAAGAAAATAGAAATATAGTTTGTCTATGCTTCTTAAACTCATAACATCCACACAGTTTAAAAAGTTTTCAAGGGATACAGACAAATTTTAACTACTTTTCTTCCCAAATTATGTTTTAGTGACAGAATTACCACTATTTTTAACTTCAGTCTTTTGTCAAGCCTGAGTGAATAATAACACTTCTATTTCCAAATGTTTTAAAATGTTACAATCTAACAGAAGAAAATTTAGAATTTACTTTTAAGACAAATTAAAATATTTATAAGTAATAAATGGATGAATGCTGAGCTACTGTTTTGTTTAATGTGTCCAAGTAGAGGTGGTGTAACTATATGTATGTAAGTAAGGGTGTTTTCATTTGTTTTACCTGAATCTTAATAACTTAGTGATGATCAACTGTATAAAAATATTAGTTAATTACCAAAGGCTTATAATACATATATGTGAACCACAACGCTGAGTTTTTCATTTTTGTTTAAAATAAAACAATCCTTTATTCCTCTGCAGCCAAATATTTGATTGTTTAATGACAAAAAAACACACATATATAACTCACAAACACTAACCCTGAAACCATGACATTTAAAAATACTAGAATACTTTCTACAGTCTTCCTCAAAAGATACAGTTTTCTATATGTGAGTATATAGAAAATGAAGCTATCTTAATTTTAAAAATCACAGGATAACAGAAGCCAATATGTATTCCATGCCAAATGTTAAGATTTTAAATAGTAGGAAAACAAAAAAATACTAATTAATAAAGTACAAAGAGGTTCAGACAGAAGACAAACATTAAACCAAATGTTTATGATAAAAAAGATGTTAAAAAAATCTTGAAATACTAAAATACAAATCTATTACAAAACACAGCTTTTTACTCTTTGAACCTACGACAAGTCTGTCCAGTACAAAGACTCTTTAGTCAAATGGGTAAGGATTAAACAAAAGTATATTTAATGTCTCAGAATTTGATAAAAAAATATTGACTAAAATTCACATATCTATTTAATATCAATTCTAATACTTTAAACATCCTTCTAAAAGAAAGATGCTTTAAAGTATGTTTAATACAGGCAAAGAAAAAAAAAAAGGCAAGAGAAAATAATTTCCCAACCAGAAAGCAGTATTCTTAGGAAGGTTCTAGAGTCATTTGTTCATGCAATTAATAAGAAAAATCCATAAACACATATTAGGAATGTGATATTCCTACAACTGATTTATTTCTGTTAATATTAATAATGATTTTAAAGTTCTAGTACTGTCACTTGTAAAAAATGCAAAAGTGGCTTAATCTCATTTTGACACTTATTTGAAAGAAAAGTGGTAGTTTATTACTGATTTCCTTTGGTCTTAAGGGATTTGGGCTACCAAATCTCAGAAAGTCATAGTCTGAATTCTAACTACATGCCAAAATTGTTGCCTGGCACACAGTGTTTCTAAGTTTGCTGAATTAAAACAAAGTAAAACTACATGTATAGTAATACTCTGACAATTCTAAGATGGTGTTTTCTAGTTATAATCAGACCAATAATCTGTTTCTTCTAAAAAAGGGTTAAAAAGAAATCAGTAACGATTACTTAAGCTTCATTTAACAGAAGGAAAAAAAAAAGGACAGTCAATTTTAGGCCAGTATTTTAGAATAAGACAAATTTTTTATAGAATAAAATTTCAAAATTGTGTCTAAGTTTATACTGATACTTTTAACTGGAGAAAGCTTATGTATCATGTAGAAAAAATATCTAATATAGACAGTGGGCATTCTTTTTGTAAACCAAATCAACTGACCAGTATTTCTGATTGAAGCTATTTTGTGACATTCTGAACAGTTACTACATATCACTTTACAGAGATAAAAATATGTATGTCTCCATAAAACCAAAAACAAACAAAAATGCAGTACACAAAGCATGATGAAAGAAGGGATCCAGAATGTGAAAGCTATTTTGAAATGTTCATCCTTAGCTCTAGATGAACGTTAAAAGTGATTATTAATTTGATTAGGAAAAAAGCTGTGTTACACAAACACCTGAGGCTACATTTTGTAAATGTAGAACTAAGACAACTTATCAGCATTAACACAAAGTCTAAAACTGGACTTTTATAAAACAGAATGGAGGGCAAACAAATGAAGATCAATGCTACCAGGAAGACTGATACCTTGCCTTCTCTAGTTCCCTGTGCCCCAAAACATGCAAACATAGCTTTAAAAAGAGCTGAGTTACAGTATCAACACCTTTCCCCACCATTATTTTCCTGTGGTAATGTAAGACTTTTCTAGTCCTTACAGTAAAAAATAAATTAGAACTGTCCATTTTTGCAGAGAAATATAGTGAATATACTTAATATACATCTGTTGGAACTCATATCTACATGCCTACAAGCCTAAAGCCAAAATCTTCCTCTTACTAACACCACGTAAATGGGAAAATATTGTGAATGCTGAGGATTTTATTTAGGTGCTAGTGTGTTCTCAAGCTTCAGTGTAATATTTACAATAAAGGAATCTCTTCACTTCTTTTCAATATGGCTTACTAAATATAACAATCCCACACCTATCACCTCCTAAAAGAAACAAAAAACTCCATAAACCAAAACATTAAAAAGTATGGTTAAACTTAAGCAGCCTGGTGGAATTTATAAAGTCTTTCCCCACCCCACCCTCAAAACTCTACAAGTCACATAATAATCTGAATGAAAATTAAAGCTCAAATCCTAAAATAGCAAAACCTACTGACTCTGGTATTTTAGGTAAAATTACATTAAAAACAGAAATAGAGTTTCATACAATTTCATTAAAGCAAATTTTAGAGAGGATAATTAGCATCTCTTATGAAATTTTCAACAGATGATTCAAAATAAAACAGCTCTGAAAAAAAGTAATAAACATAGGTTGTGTCGTTCTAATCCCTGTTTTGAAGGCAATATAAAATAGTATGATTTATAAACTCAGCTATTCCACTTATTAACATAAATTATATTTATAGATCTACAGATTCATAAAAAAAGTCCTATGATCTTTTCATCTGAATATTTTCTACCAATGTATATTTGACCTAATATGAGAATACAAACTCTTAAGTTTCAAAATTTCAATTACTATTCATAAAAAGTATAAATTTCTATCAAAAAATCTTTTGAAACCCATCTATGGCTATCTTGTTTATCAGTGAGTTTACCGATTTTCTTTGTAAACCACACCCGCCTTTTATCAAGATACAATTAAACGGAATGACAAGCTTTGTAATAAATAGAAATACATTGACGGTTGTCTCAAGCAACATCAAACAAAAATCAACTGAAAATCAACCAAATAAAACACAACACATCTACAATGTTGTATGCTATACATTTCTTCATAATGAATTTATGAATGAAATCATACACACTGCACCTGTGCTACTTACCTGTGGTATTGTCTAAATTAAGCAATATATTTTTCTTGTAAATAAGGTTTTAAGTCCATTGCAATGGCTAAATTAGCAAAACCTATATATTTAAAATTATCTGTGAAACGTTTAAAAAATGTATTCAATTTCTGTGGGAAATGTGGAAAAGCTCATTCTTTACATTAAGAAAATTAAAGTTTCTTTTCATGGAAATAAACAATTCTTCCGTAATCTGCATCTGACAAATACATGTGGCTTAAGATGAAAATTTTCTGTCAGAGGAACAAAAAAAAAAAAAACACAACCCCAAACTCAGTTTTTAACCAATAGAGAACAGGGGCAAATATATAAAAGTCTTGTAATCTCAGCCAGCAGAATTACAATTTTGCGAAAATTGTCTTCACTAGGTTTTACTGTTAATATACATTTCAAAATCACTCGAAAATCCTTTATGGACGAAAAAAATACCACACACCAGCTTTTGAATTCCTCGTCTTAACGTTTCATTACGTGGTTTTCTAAAAGTGTAATTTTTTGGAAAGTCAAGAATTATAATCTAGTGTTCAACATTCAAACCCCCCAGTCCCGCTTCCTTCCAGCCAATCAGGGGGTAACAAGTTCGGTGTTTTGGGAGCTCCGTTAGACACCATTTGAAAAACATCACATTTCGCTCTCCTATTCTCTTCGGGGAAAGATTCTAAGTGAGGGCGGGTCCCCCAATCTTCACAGAAATAAGAACTCAATCAATCGTTACATCAATTCCAGAGGCGGGGTGGGGGAGGTAAACTTTAGGCAGGCAGTCCTAAGAAGTTTGTGACTAAAAGCTTTATTCCTCTTTTTCGAACAATTGAATAGCTGCTGCAAAAATCAACTCCTGCATATTCGCAACCCAGAGTCGCGCGCCCCATACGCAATACATCACACCGGGAAAGGGTTAATCTAGGGTGCCTTCAGCGCAGAAAAGGATTTAAGATCCAGTACATTTTTAATGAGGAATTTTACAAAGGCCATTATCTACCTATAAAGTATTAAAGTTAAAGCCGAAACTGGCTCAAATCATTCAAGTGCAGTCGAGCAAAAATTGGTAGAAACTACGAGGAGGAAAAAAAAAAATCACTAAAGGGAAAGGCAAATAACAGCCCTTTCCCCTCCGCCTCGAAGTCAAGAGCGCTCCCAAGAAAAGGTGGGGATTGCAAAATTACCGTTAAGTTCTCCGGGGAAAGACTTTTCGGGAGGAAAACATCAACACAGTTTCAAAGATTGCCTTTTTTCCCTTGCGACATGTTTCAAAGGCTGGGGAAGGAAAAAGTCTTCTAAGAAAAGTGCGGCTCGGAGAAGGAAATCGCAAGGTCGAAGCCCCATCTTTCATCTCACCCAAGAACAC